>CAUYLG010004488.1:0-40983 GCA_963573385.1 Cacajao melanocephalus
AGCAAGCACTCAGAGATTTCATCACCACCAGGCCTGCTTTACAAGAGCTTCTGAAAGAAGCACTACAAACAGAAAGGAACAACCAGTATTAGTCATCCCAAAAACTTACCAAAATGTAAAGAGTATCTCCATAATGAAGACTCTACATCAACTAATGGGTAAAATAGCCAGCTAGCATTAAATCATAATACTGAACTCACAAATATTAATATTAATCTTAAATTTAAATGGATTAAATGCCCCAATTAAAGACAGGCAAATTGAACAAAAAGTCAAAACCCATTGGTATGCTGTATCCAGATTTATCTCATAAGCATCGGCACACAAAGATTCAAAACAAAGGGATGAAGGAAGATTCACCAATCAAATGGAGAGTAAAAAAAACAAAAACAAAAACAAAACAGGAGTTGTAATTTTTGTCTCCGACAAAATAGACTTTAACAGTAACGAAGACTAAAAGAAACAAAGAAGGATATTACATAATGGTAAAAGAATCAATGCAGCAACAGGAGTTAATGATCATAAATATATATGCACCCAATATAGGAGCACCCAGATACATAAGACAAGTTCTAAATGACTTATAAAAAGAGCTGGATTCCCGCACAATAATGGCGGGAGATCTTGACACCACATTGTTAATATTCGATGGATCAATGAGATAGAAAATTAATAGGGAATTTAGACCTGGAATAAGTAAATGTAGTGAATATCTATAGAATTCTTCATCCCAGGTCTCCAGAACATACCTTTTTTCTCAGTATCATATTACACCTGTTCTGAAAGTGACTATATAATTGGAAGTAAATCACTCTTCAGCATTTGCATAGCATTTCACAGACTTAAATGAAATATTGGTTGGCTGTTTGTTTGTTATTTTCTTCCCTTATTCCTTCCCATCTCTGTTGTTAAGTACAATTATCAGCATAAAAGGTTTTTAATACCTATTCCTAGATTGTATTCCAGCCTGGGCAATAGAGCAAGAATTCTGTTCTCTCTCCCCCTTTTTTCTTTCTTCTTCTTTCTCTCATTAATAAAAAAAAAATTAAATATACTTGAACAGAAGCTACTATTAAATGCTAGCATACTACAGTTCATTTTTTGTTTTTATAGCATTCATTTTTCTTATTATAAGTTTATATAAATATAAATGAAAAATACAAACAAAAATATAAAGTAGAATGTAAGTTATCCTCATACATCCTGTAGACATAAGCCTTATTAAAATCCTTTGGATATCTGGTACATGTCTAGGTATGAAGATTGGGATCATATGTATATAAGGTTTTGTCATTATTTTTTTCACCTAATAATATATTTTGAGCATCTTCCCAGGTCATTAAATTTATAGCGAATATATTTAATAACATGGGAAGATGCACCTTGTTTAATTTAACCAACACTTATGAATAGACATCAGATTGTTTCTAAATTCTTACTCATATCTAAATAATTCTGAGATGAACTTCCCTGTATACAAATGAGGCAAATGTAAATATTTATTACAAATTGATTTCTAGAACTTTAACTACTGGGTCAAAGGATGTGAATGTGTTGAAGTTTTGTGATACACAACCACAAACTAATGACTAGAACTGTAGCCATTAACATTCTTAAAATTACCTCATAAAGGTAAAACCATGACATTTTCTTTAAGGAGGCTGCTGCCTACCCACCCTCTCCTCTTTAGGATGTCTCCTTGAACATACAACAGGCCTGATTTAAAGGCTCAGCCTTTTATTAATAATTTTACAGTGCAAATATATAGGCTTTCTAACTTTTAAAACTGTGACTCTCCATGATTGGCTGAAGGGTCTCCTACAAGGAATGCATAAGGCGATCACAAGTACATCCTCCCATCTTTCAAGAGAAATCTTAGTTGTTCTATCTTCCACCTTCCTACATAAGTTTGTATAAAATTCTGCCCAGACTTTGTAATCACTTTCATGCTAGCCTACATGCATGTAATTCTGATAAATACCCAATATTAAAATTATATTCTTTCTCTCTCTTTCATATTGATACAAAAGAGTCTTTTGTTCCTGAGACTGTTTTATTTCTCTAACAACCTGGTGAAAATAACTATGTCCCACAAATTGGAGTTTTCATGGATATGGCTGCCTGGTAACAATAATAATGGGAGAAATAATGTAATTCTGGCACATTCATCTGAATTCACTCAATAGAGGGAAATATACTTTTTTTATTTTTTGAGATGGAGTCTCGCTCTGTCACTCAGGCTGGAGTGCAGTGGCATGATCTTGGCACACTGCAACCTCCACCTTTCAGGTTCAAGCAATTCTCCTGCCTCAGCCTGCCGAGTAGCTGGGAGTACTATTATTGATAAATTTTTTAAACTACCATCAGGTTTCTCATCTTCTTATATTACTATTTCCTGGATAACAATTAGAGTTTTCATTGTTTTTAATAAGAAAATATTTAAAAATATGTACCAAAAACAACGTCCAAATTGATGAGTTCCACTCTAAAAAAAAAAAGAAAGAAAGAAAGAAAGAAAGAAAGAAAGAAAGAAAGAAAGAAAGAAAGAAAGAACTCTCATTGCTGAGGTCTGCTTTTTCATTCCTGTTCAAGTTCCCTTCAATAACTAGAGGACGCTCAATAACTGCCCAATTATTAAACTAGAACAGCAATCAGGAGCCTTGGCTGCAAACTACCAATTCTTCTTTGCCCCAAAACTGTAAGAGGGGATTTTCAACTCTGAACTCAAACAAAACAACAGGACTGGTGAAGGATGACTAAATCCACCTCATCTATGAAACTGCCCATATTTGACAATTTTGGTTTAGTAAAAAAAGTGGCATTCATACGGGACAAGCTAATATAACCATTTATCATTATCAAATCATAGGTAGATAGGCAACTAGAAGCAAATATGCAGAGAAACCACTACTCACTGGTACTGGACACATCCCAGGCAGACCAAGAGGCAGCCACGTGACCCTGTTTATCCTCCACCTGCTATCCTCATTTCCTGTGGTTATTACCAAACAACTAGAACAGGACCCAAAAAATCATTAGCAGTGAGAGTAGTCAATCTAGAGAGGAGAGCTTCAGCTTTTTCTTCTTATCCCATAGAATGGAACGAGGAGGATTCCCACCTGCCCCAAGCTCCTAAAAAAGGCACCAAGATACTCACAGAGATGCAGAAGCCAACAGGAAAGGCAGACAGACATGCCATTATAAAGTAGCTTTCAGACAGTAACAGCCCTTTCCCAAAGCAGACCTCCTTCTTGCCTGGAGACTAGATTGCCTTTGTAGGACTAACATTAGCCACACAATTAGAAATTATGGTTTAGGAGTTATGCAGCTGGACGCTACAAGATTCTGACCCTACCTAAACTGCTCCTAAGATCAGTGCTTGAGATATTTTGCAGATCCTGCACTTGATGGATCATCTGGCACCATGCAGATCAAGAAACTGGCTCATCTGATCTTGTGGCCCCCACCCAGGAACTGACTCAGCACAAGAAGACAGCCTCGACTGCCTGTGATTTCATCTCTGACCAGTCAGCACTCCTGGCTCACTGGCTTCTTTTCATCCACCAAATTATCCTTAAAAACTCGGCTTCCTGAATGCTCGAGAGACTGATTTGAGTAATAATAAAACTCTGGTCTCCCGCAAAAAATAAAATAAAGTAACTTTTGAATTAGACTTGCTCATAAGCCCTCCTGTGCCTATTTGAGCTAAAGGAGATGGGAGTTGGTGAGATGTGGAAGGACAAAATGGGAATAAAAAGAGGAAGGCTTACAGTGCCACCCTTTGTCATACCAAAGCTGTATCAGTTCCACTGGATCAGGTAGGTATATATGCAAGGCAGCTGTGCCTGAACCATCTTAGTATTAGACAAGTAGAATCAAGAAATAAGAGACTGCAGGTGACAGCTGAGAGGCAAGAACAGGGAAATGGGGTAGAAGAAAGAAGCCAGAGTCACTTCTATAGAGGCAACTGTGCAGTTTGGAGGCCTTCCTGCAGGGGCCTTGAAAGAACCATGCTTAAGTTTCTAGAGAGAAGAATGCCTACATATTTATACAGAAGAGACTAACTGCTCACTGCTGGCTGGGGGAGCTGCAATGTATAAGAAAGGATTACAATGGTGAGTTAGTAAGTACAAAGGTCTCTGCCCCTTTCCCTGTTACCTCTGCATTGCCCCAACCTACAGTAGCTGGGAGAAGTGAAGGAGCTTCCTGATTACAAATCCACCCAGCCATAGATAAGGCATGTGACAGGAATTAGGGAGAAGATGAGATTAGAGTTGATTAGACATTGAGTTTTAATATCTACTAGTGCGCAAGAGGTAGTTAAGAAGAAAGAAAGGGAGATGCAGCAGAGCATGATTAAAAGCGATGAATGGAAAAAATTTTTTCATTATTGTTCATTGCCAAGTTCAGACTGTTCAATAGGCCAGTTACCTAGTATCTAGATGGATGAACTAATTGAAATTTCTGGGTCATCTCTGTGGCTTCATTTGCGAAAAGTTCTGCTCTTACAGTGTAATTAAATTCAAAGACAAGAAATCACCAATGTCAATTGTAAAGAAGAAAGACGAACTTTTATTGGAAAGAAACTGCATCAGATTAAATTAAATACAGTTTGCAGTTTTGTTTCAACTCACTTCTGTCACATATAATATCTAAGGAGTAGACATAACCCAGTACAAATAGTATTATCAACAGCACCCAAAAAATGCATTTGGTTTATTTCATTGGTGAGGTGTGGAGAGAAAAATAAAGCCAGTGGTTCTTGTGTTCAAAAAATATATTGTTAAATGAATTTTTTACTTTTTAGTTGTCTCAAAAATTCTGTGATTCACAGATCAAAATGATACATTTATTCTAACATGGCTACTGATATGGTCTGGCTGTGTCCTCAGACAAATCTCATCTTGACTTGTAGTTCCCATAATCCCCACATGTTGTGGGAGGGGCCCAGTGGGAGGTAACTGAATCCTGGGGGCACTTACCCCCATGCTGCTATTCTCGTGATAGTGAGTTCTCACGAGAGCCGATGGTTTTATAAGGTGTTTTCCCCATTTTGCTCAGCACTACTCTATCCTGCTGCCTTGAAAGGAGGAAGTGGGTGTGTCCCCTTCCACCATGATTATAAGTTTCCTGAGGCCTCCCTAGCCATGCTGAACTTCTAGTCAATTAAACCTCTTTCCTTTATAAATTACCCAGTCTCAGGTATATCTTTATTAGCAGCATGAGAACAGACTAATACAGCTACGATTTGAAATTTGGTTTCATAACGTTTCAGAAATTAAAGCCACATAAAACAAGGCTACTTCACAAAGTGCTTTTCCAAGTTTATAAAAGGTGTTAACTACTTTACAAATCTTCGGTATAGCCCAGGCCCACAACAAGGTAAAAATCAAATGAAAATTATTTACAAATTATGAGAGACATGTCTTTTGTTAGATCATTAAACTCAAATATTATTCTATCTAGGTCATTAATTTGGAAATTTTCTTATGAATGGTAATAATCTACTTAGCTTCCTGTGAGACCTTGTAACCATATTAGTTATTTTACTTTCTTTGCCTTGGGCATTTAGGATCTTGGAGTTTAATATCTCTGGAAATTTACGAAGCTTGTCTAAAGAGATGGCCACAGTGGTTTAACTTATATATTAAATAGCAACTACATTATGATTAATTCCTCATTTGTCGAGACCTTTTTGAACTTCAAATTGTCATATTTTTATCCATTTTCTTAAGACAAATCTCTGTTCTCTGGACACTTGAGACAAGTATGTTTTTTCAAAGCAATTTTAAAGTTCAAATATCACACATTTATAACCATCTGCTCCTACAAAACTTCAATGAATATTTCAAACATTAGCAAGTATTTTGTCTCCTGTAGCTTGAAGCAATGTCTGCGTGTCCTTTCCATAAGACATAGGTAAGACTTCTATTTATTCAGCAACATATAAGTAATGGATAGGTAAGATAGGCATGAAATTGACAAACTATACTGTTTATGGGAAAAGATTTATAATTCTTTTCTTCATTCCCTCAAGGTTATTATTGCATTTCATAATTTATTAAAACTCAATTTTACTTTTAAGTAGCAGAAAACATTTATGTGACTACCCTTTTGGTAGAAATAACCTTTCAGTGCTGTTACCGAACAGCACAAACCCAAAATTTTGAGTTCTTGACGATACTCTGCCTAGTAATGGCATAGACTGTGCACTGAATTTGCCATTCATTATGCAAGCATCAAATTAATAAGATGGTGTTTTCTGTGAATGATCTCTAATTATAGGCTTTCACTAATCTAATTCAAATTGGCTTTTCCTATATTAAGTACGAAATAGCTGCATTTTACTCTCCCTGACAAACAAAGTGAGATCCAATCTCTCTTCCAGAGCTGATGTTGTAAGACTGAGCTGACATGAGAACACCACAGTGGCTTGAGGTTGCAGGTTGTGAAACTTAGGACTATGTTCAGGTAAGTAGAGAGTGTCTCTGAGGGATCACTGAAAACAGGGCTGAGCAGAGAGTTAGGATCCAGCAAAAAAGCAACAAGGACACCAAACAAAGAAAAGAAATTACCCAGAGGGTTGTTGGAGGTGGAGCCTAGAGAAATCTCTCAGGCACTGGGTAGCACATAGGGGTCCTTTTTATACAGCCCCCATGGTCCTAATTTAAAAAAATTTGGAAGCCTTACCAAGATATGTTGACATTCTTTCTTTTTTTTTTTTTTTAAGATGATGTTCAAAAGTTTAAAGTAAATCTCAGCCTAGATTTTCTGGAGATAGCTATCACACTAAAATTGTTAGAGTTAACTTGTCGCATTTGAGAAGTGCCTCTGGTATTATAGCCTAAAGTATGCCCTTGATTGTTGAAGTTTTAAGCCCCACTGTCACTGTATTTGGAGACAGGGCCTTTAAAGAAGTAATTAAGGTTAAATAAGATCATAAAGGTGGAGCCCTGGTATGATAGGACCAGTATCCTTATAAGATCCTTATATTCTATAAGGTATCCTTATAAGGTATCCTATCCTTTTTTTCACAGGAAAAAGACCAAATGAGGACACAGAGCTAAGGTGGTCATCTGCAAGCCAAGGAGAGAAGCCTCAGAAGAAACAAAACCTGCTGGCATTTTGATCGTGGACTTGCATCCTCCAGAACTGTGAGAAAATTAATTTCTGTTGTTTAATCCACCCAGTCTGTGGTATTCTGGCAGCCCTAGCAAAGTAAGACATTTGGGTTTACCATGTAGAAATTATATCAGTGTTTATATATCTTAAAAGAGATACACTTAAAAATATGAGAGTATTTTTATCTACTGTTGCCACATCTCAGTTAACAAATACTAGTTCATTTTCAAGAAACTAGTGCTCATGGTGTTTTTATAGTAAAGAACTATATAAGCAAATGGTATAATGATTATTTTTAGTTCTTTCTACATCCTGTATGACCTATTATATTCTTACGAGAATCAGGCATCTGGCTGTTAACAGAATTTGTAATGGTGTACAAACTAAGGAGTAGCACATCTTCACCTCTACCACTTCCACTTAAATCCACAAGCTTCCACTCCTGAGCCAGATGAGGGATATCCTCTTTGTGCCATTTTTATCTTTACTACCACTTTAAAACCTTTTATTTTATTCTCTCATTTTTAATTCATTCTACTATTTACTGAATAGCTATTAATGTGCCAGGTATGGTATTAGACACAGGATATAGCTTTTCTGCCCACATAGGGTATATAGCCTAGTGGGGGAGATAGAAGAAAAAAATTATATTAACAAATATATAACTTGTGGTACTCTTATACATTAAGAAAATGTATAAGGTATAATGATAGAGAATTATAATGTATAACATTATACATATACATTATACAGTAAGAAAATATATAAGGTGTAATGACAGAGAATAAGGGAGCCTACATCAGAAACTGATGGGCCATGCCTGCCTACTTAGGGTTTAAGCAAGCTGAGTGTTTAGGGAAGGCCTCTGGTCTAGCATAAGGCAATGCTAGCATTTGCTGCAACAGATAAACTCCTAAATGTCAGTGGCTTACCACAACAGATTTTGGGTTCTCTCTCACATATAGTCCAATAAGTTGTTCGGTAGGCAGTCTTCCACGTAGTGATTTAGAGATAAAGTCTCCTTCCACCTGTGTCTCTGGCATTTGTTTTCAGTCAATGGACAGAAACAGAGAGAGTAAAAAAGCCAAGGTCACTCACTTTTTTTTGTCTTCAACTTTAAGTCCAGGGTAGACATGTAGGACGTGCAGGTTTGTTACACAGGTAAACATGTGACAGGGTGGTTTGCTGCACAAATCAACTCACCACCTAGATATTAAGCCCAGCATCTGTTAGCTATTCTTCCTGATGCTCTCCCTCTCCTCACCCCCTCTCAAGAGGCCCCATTGTGTGTTGTTCCCCACTATGTGTCCATGTGTTCTCATCATTTAGCTCCTACTTATAAGTTAAAACACTGGTGTTTGGTTTTCTGTTCTTGCATTACTTTGCTAAGGATAACAGCTTCCAGGTCCATCCCTGTCCCTGCAAAGGACATAATCTTATTCCTTTCCATGGCTGAATAATATTTCATGGTGTATATGTACCACATTTTCTTTATCCAGTCTATCATTGACAGGCATTTGAGTTGCTTCCATGTCTTTGCTATTGTAAATACTACTGCAATGAACTGACACATCCACGTATCTTTATAATAGAATGATTTCTATTCCTTTAAGTATATACCCATTAATGGGATTGCAGGGTCAAATGGTATTTCTGCCTCTGGATCTTTGAGGAATCAGCACACTGTCTTCCACAGTGGTTAAACTAATTTACACTCACACCAATAGTGTAAAAGCATTCCTTTATCTCCCCAACCTCACTAACATATGTTGTTTTTTAACTTTTTAATAATTGCCATTCTGACTGGCATGAGGTGGCATCTAACTGTGGTTTTGATTTGCATTTCTGTAATGATCAGTGATGTTGAGCTTTTTTTCATATGTCTGTTGGCCACCTGAATGTCTTCTTTTGAGAAGTACCTATTCATGTCCTCTTACTGCTTTTTAATGGGGTTGTTTATGTTTTTTTCTTGTAAATTTGTTTAAGTTTCTTGTAGACTCTGGATAATACACCTTTGTCAGATGGATAGATTGCAAAAATTTTCTCCCATTCTGTAGGTTGTCTGTTCACTCTGATAATAGTTTCTTTTTAGTTTAATTATATCCCATTTGTCAACATTTGCTTTTGTTGCAATTGCTTTTGGTGTTTTCCTCATGAAGTCTTTGCCTGTGCCTATGTCCTGAAGGGTATTACCTAGATTTTTTCCTAGGGTTTTTATAGTCTTGGGTTTTACATTTAATTCTTTAATCCATCTTGAGTTAATTTTTGTATAAGGTAAATGAAAAGGGTCCAGTTTCAGTTGTCTGCATATGGCTAGCCAGTTCTTCCAGTGCCATTTATTAAATAGGGAATCCTTTACTGACGGCTTGTTTTTGTCAAGTTTGTTGAAGATCAGATGTTTGTATATGTATGGTGTTATTTCTGAGGTCTCTTTCTGCTCTATTGGTCTGTATGTCTGTTTTGGTACCAGTAACATGCTGTTTTGGTTACTGTAGCCTTATAGTATAGTTTGAAGTGGGGTAGCATGATGCTTCCAGTGTCAAGGCTGGTTTTTAAGCCTTTAGCACACAAATGATCATATCACTTCTGCACACATCTGTTGGTAAAAGCTGGTCACATAAATTCGCTATATGCCAGGGGAAGTGGGAAACATAGACCTTGACTGGGTGGGTAGCCACTTCCTCAAAACAATTATACCTTATAGAAGGAGAACACAAATGTTAGTGGAGACACGGTCATCTCTGTCACTGCCCCTTTCTGAGGAAAAGACATTGAAGAAGAGATTTGAAGGATAATAAGAGGTCAGACCATGTGTAGAGCTGTGAGAGGGTGAGCCCAGCCAGAAGAAACTGGACATGGGAAAGTCAGCCTCAAAATAGGAAGGGTCCACCAGGTTCAGAAGTCAGAACGAAGAGACTGAAGTATCGCAGACAAGAGAAAGGAAGCATTTAGTGATGTTGGAGATGTGGGAAGAGCCAATCCATAGACTATTGTAGGCCACACTGAGGAGTTTGGGTATTTTATTAAAATATCAAGGTGTTTTTAATAGCATAATAGTTTGTTCTAATTTATTTTCTCAAAAATATTTATCTGGAAGTCATGAGAAAATTGGCAAGGGGTAAGAGATGAAGTGGAGAGATCAGAAATGAAACTCTTTTATTTCCTAAAACAAAGGCCATTGTGGATTGAATAAATGTAATCACTGTGGAAATGGAAAAAACTGAACCTGGCAACCCTAAGAAGCAGTAAGTCACTTGCCTGGCCTAATGTACAAATCTTGCTCATCTGATGGGAGACACACAGCACATGGATAGCTGCCAGACTTTGCATTTTGGCAATAGTAAGCCCAGGCCTAGAAGTCTGGGCTTCAGGTGGATAGAAAGGGAGGCCCCAAAGTAATGTAGAAAGAAATATATTAAGATTGAAAGAGATATCATCCTGGTGCTCACATTTAGGGAGAAATCCTACATGGTAGTGAGTTTAGAATGTTAATATTGACAAGCTGCAATGAAGAAATAGATGTTTGACTCTTTTTATGACCATGGATATAAACACAGGCAAAAAATAATAATGTGGTTTTCACAGTAATCATATTAATTTTTTATTTATCAGCGTTAGGCAGAAGAATGCCTTTCCTTCTTCTAAACTTTTAAAATATTGCTCTGAATGAGAATTTAACATGTCTTTGGTGAAGGGATATGCAGCCTTTATTTGATCTAAGACTTTGGTTTTGAAAACTGAAAATGTTAGGTCTCCTTTCTCACATTGAAATACCACGAGGCAAATCTGAGTATCAAAGGATCTGAAAAAAGAAGGTGAACATAATTCCAAAATTCAAAAGATCAATGGAAGATGCTCACTTCACAGAATTCCATGTGTAGGACTCCCAAGTTACCTGGAGGATTATCTACAAGCTTAGCTGCCTCTGATGAATTTTTTGAGAGAAGAAACCAACCCTCCAGCCTATTTCAGAAACCCATAGATAAGGAGTTCTTTAGTGCTCCAATATATTTCTGGTGTGTGTTAAATAAGCCAGGATTCTACATGCTGTGTGCATGGTGTTTTGCAAGAACACAGAAGATTCATTCCTGCCTTAAAGGGCTAAGATATAGATACAGGCAGTTTACTAAAAGGCCTGCTTACTTGAGAAGGGGTTAGTGGAAATGGTATGAATGTGAAAGAGATAGCAAGGTTTTACCTAAGGCAGGCAGCTCTTCATCTGGCATAGATGCTATTTCATTCACAGCATTAGATATAATAACAGCAAAAGAAGCCCAACATGAAATTATAGTACTAAAGAAAGAAAAATAATTATAGTTTAAAAAAAAAAAACCCAGCTCACTGAAAAGTAAAGCTTTATAAGCCCTTTGTGGAAATTCTGGATGATTCTACTAGATTTCTTCACTTAAACAGTATTAATGATAGGAGTACTTAACACAATTCTTTGGCAATTTTTACTAGAGCTTTTGAAGAGCACCAAGTCATCAGTGTATGGACATGGGCAGACTCTGATTAAAAAGAAGGTTTAATTCATTTTTTGCTCAGCCTCTTGGCGACAAGGACCTCAGTCATTTTGCAAGAGCCTTTGTTAAGCTTTTTTGGGAACAAACTGACTTGCCAAGTACAATTAACAATTGTGAAGGTTGTAAAACACAGACATTCCTCTCTGCAGGTTCCAAACTCTAACCATAAAAAAAAGATATATTAGAAATAAATGGAAAAACAACTCCTTTGCCTTCATTTGCAAAGGCAGCTCTGCATACCAGACCTCTTACCCAGGAATTAGACAATTTAGTGTGTCATTTCAATACTGCCACTACTCAGCAACCAGGGTGTTTAACCCCTCCAAGCCACACTGTCCATTTTGACAAAATGAGGGAGTTGAAATAAATGACCTTTAAATTAACTCATCTCTGTTCTAACACGGAGCCTCTCAGACACAATAATGAATGGGAAAGCTTCACATTGAGTAGACAAAGACAACAGAGAACACCACACAGGAAGGCCATTGAAGACACTGGCAGATTTAGAGGCTTTCTGTGGGTTTCGCTAATGGAAGAGCCATGTGCCAAGCATCAGAGTTGCAATGCTGAGCTTTTGCTTTCACCTGAAGATCTAAGCCTGTCACACACCCAGAGTTCCAACCAACATTAATGGTAACCAGTGTGCACACATCAATGGTAGATGCAGTGACTGTACTTCAGAAACCCCCAGTACGAAGCCAAAAGGAAAACTATGGCTGTAATTTTAAACTCACCTTTTGAGCAAACCAAAGAAGAAAAAAAATTCCCAGTTTAATTGTCTCCCTGAGAATACTTACACTATACCTTACACTGGAAAATAAAATTTGAAACCTTGATTATAGTAGACAACTGTCAAAGTAATCTTCTCAACAAATAAATACTCTCCTGTGATGTCTGGTGTCTCTATATTTACTGATGGCTTGTATCATTCATCACATGATAATAATCTGGATGTGATGCAGCAGAAGAAATTGCAGAACTGTTTTAAATAATCATTTTGTTTGTTCTTACTAAGTAGAACTTGCAGAATTAGTAGCACCCTGGTACAGAGCTTTAAAAATCTCAGTCAAGAAATTTCAATTGCCTTTGCAGTTTTTGATAGATTAATGTGATGATCAGTCAGATACTATCAACATATGAAATGCTCAGTATACAGATAATATGAAAATCCAGGACAGAACATTACTAAGCATTTCAGAGCCTTCTGGGGTGAAATATAATTTTTAAGTAGATAATGGGAATTAGGGAATACATATCATGTACAATAAAGTCATGTTAAAAGATGCTCCTAGCTTATCTCAATCTCCAAAATAGGCCATTTTCAATCTACTGCTTTTTAGATGCCCTAATTTTCTCCCTTTGAAAATGCAGAAGTGTTAACATTTATTAAGTACTTCCCTGTTTTGGGTAGTGTTTTAAATATTTATTTGTTCAACAAGTTTGTTATTGAGCATTGACTACTTGTGTGGCACTGCACGCGGCATTAGGCATAGGACTGTAAAACCCTACACCACCTTTACCCTCATGGACTATATACACTAACTAGAAGAGGAGGCAGAAATTGAATAAACAAACTCATTCAATATTATTACAAACTGTGAACAGTGTGATGAAGAATCTGCAAGATATCATACCTGGGAAAGAGAAGGGAAACTCTTCCTGAGAAACTGAGTTGAGACCTAAGAGGTTTCCTCCAGGCAGCTGGTGGGAGCTGAAGACAGACAGAAGAAGATGGACAAAGGCTTCTGGGGATGGGTACTATCCCTACCCCCATACAACAAAAGGACAGACTGATATTTAGAGACATTAACTAACTTAGCCTAAGGCAATGCAGTTAGTGCCTGACAAGCGAGAAGTCAAATGTGAGTCTACTATCAGAGCTCCAATAATGAAGGAGCCTATGGGAAAAACAGTAAATGCATCCTCAATTATTGCACTTATGAGTTCATGACATCTTGTTTTAGATCGAATGACAGTCCTCTGAAGGTGCTGGAGAAAAATAATACTCCCCATGTCATGAACAGCATCTTGCAATGCCTGGACAAATCATTATTGCCATTATTATTATTATTCGGCTCCCTCAGAAGCTGCAGGCATTGGAGCACTGCCAATAACAGGAGATACGAGGTTCACTGAGCCAGAAGAATCGTACCATAAATCCTGATGCCATTTTGAGAACAGTAAAAAGCAAACAACCCATAACATTATAGAGCAAGAAGATGAACAAATATCACCTTCCCCCTGAATATGAGAATCAAGTGCATTAGATAAATAAAAGGCTGACCATATCTTATAAAGGACACAGAGAACTACTGATGAAAACAGGTAAAGGAAATGTATTCCACTTTTCGACTGGGCAAAACCAGGTTACACAGTAATTATGGGGCTTAGATTATACTACCCCAAAATATGGGACCTTGGCATGTTAGCTATTTTAACCTGAAGAAATCTGAGAAACATGACCTTCCCCTGCCTTTCTTCCCTGAAGCAGGTCATAAGGCTGTCAGTGTGCAAGGTGCCTTCCCTATATCCAAGGAAAGGAAGACCCTTATCTCCAAGACAAATAATGTCAAGAGGAATCAAAACAAACAGGCTTTGCTGTTTCCCCCAGTTGCTTACCCTTAGTTCATAATCTTTTTTTTTTTAACCCCATCATATTTGTCATAACTCTTCATCAAATCTACCATTAAAACATTCAGGTTTAATTATTTCCTCAGGTCTGCATTTCCTTATGACGGCTCCTGTGCCATGAGAAGCATATTAAATCAATTTGTATGCTTTTCTCTTGTTAATGTCTTTTGTTATGGTGGCCCCAGCCAAGGAACCTAAGAAGGGTAGAAGGATAAGACATTGCTCCAACCCCTAGAGTAGTTACCTATGGAGCTGCCAGAAGCATCAGATAAGGCTTACCTCCTGATCAGTGTCCATTTCTACTATGTTTTTCTAACTAGCACCTAAAATGTTAATCAGGTATTAACAGTAGGGTCTCTCCAGAGTTATACAACCAAACTTAACTTAAGAATGGAATTTGGAAATGCTTATGAGACTGGAACTGTGCCAGGTGTCAAAGGGTAATTTTTTTAATAGATAAAATCCTGACTCTTATACAAATATCAAACACATGTAATAATTTGATTTATTATTCAGAGAGAGAACTGGTAAAATAAACCTGATTCAAAGGAGAAGCCAAAGAAAAGACATAGCTTTTGAATATCGAAATGAATTGCAAATGGAAGCAAAACTGGCCTCTTTCACAGTATAGTAGGGGTGTCAATCGAAGTTCCACTGGATAGGACAGAAGTTGCATGTATATTTACAAGAATTATCATGCATTACTATCAATTATCTGCAACTTATAGAGTTGTAAGAATGTGCAGACAATGAAGGTTATAATTAGGTAGCTCTTAAGTGCATGGCTTTCCACTGAAGCACACATTTTTTTCCCACACATAGAGATGAAAATCCATCATGGCAGAACTGGTGACTTCAGGCAGATCACTGCATAATATAAGGACAAGTAGAAATTAAAAATAAGATGCTTAATTTGTTTCTGATTAAAATAAGGAAAGAAATTCCCCTCTCCTCCTCGTTCTTGAAGCATTTACTTTAGAAAACTTAAAATAATAAGTACTCTGTTCTTTCTTTGAAATGTATATAAATTATTTTGAAAACTAGATAGGACTTTTGTCAACTTTATGACCCAGGAATATTTTTTCTCAAGAAGCTGGGAGCCATCTTTTTGAAATACAAACATCAAAGGAGATAGCACTTCTGTTTCTGTGGGAGGGTTGGAGCCTTACTTCACTGGCGCTGGAAGCCTTGCTCTGAGTTGCAAAACTACCTCTTTTTTTTATTGGTATTATTTTTGATTGACATATCATAATTGTATGATATGTATGGAGTACAGTGGTATGTTTTTATCTACACACACAATGTGCAATGATTAAATCAAGCTAATCCATCACCTTACTTACTTAATATTTTTTGCAGTGATAGATTTGAAATTTTCTCTTAGTTATTTTGAAATATATAGTATATTATTATTGATTATGTTCACCCTGCTGTGCAATAGATCACAAGACTTATTCCTCCTGTCTAGCTGAAATTTTGTACCCTTTGATCAGCAATTCTTCATTTTCTTTCTCCCTACTCCCACCCTCAACCACTGGGAACCATCATTCTACTCTCTACCTCTATGAGTTCAATATTTTCAGATTCTGCATATAAGAGAGATCATGCAGTATTTGTTTTTCTGTGTCTAGCTTATTTCACTCAGTATAAAGTCCTCTAGGTTCATTTATGTTGTCCCAAATGACAGAATTTCATTCTCTTTTAAGGCTGAATAGTATTCCCTTGTGTGTATTAAGGCTGAATAGTATTCACATTTTCTTTATCCATTTATCCATTGACAGACACTTAGGTTTATTCCATATCTTGGCTATTGTTAACAATGCTACAGTGAACATGAGAATGGAGATATCCTTTCAAAATATTGATTTCAACTTCTTTGGATCTATTCCCAGAAGTAGTATGGTAGTTCTATTTTTAGGTGCTCTTTTTGTTTTGAGATGGAGTCTCACTCTGTTGCCCAGGCTGGAATGCAGTGTCATGATCTTAGCTCACTGCAATCTCCACCTCCCAGGTTCAAGTGATTCTCATACCTTATCCTCCCAAGTAGATGGGACTACAGGTGCCTACCACCATGGATGGCTAATTTTTGTTTTTTGTGTTTTTTTTTTTTTTTGTAGAGACAAGGTTTTACCATGTTGGCCAGGCTGATCTCGAACTACTGACCTGAGGTGATCCACCTGCCTTGGCCTCCCAAAGTGCTGGGATTACAGGCATGAGCCACTGTGCCTGGCAAACTTTTAGTTTAACTTTGTTTTGTTTTGTTTTATTTTTAAGGTTACTTAAAACTACCTCTTGTTATAAAAATATGAGAGATTTGCTTTTCCTCTGGATAAAGCCAGTCAGCTAACACAGATGGCCACATTTACCGAAGAGATTTAGGATGAATGAACTATGTGTGACAAATGGTGCTGTCAAGTTCTCTTACTTGAGGACTATTGTTTCTCTTGAAAACATGTATGTAATAGATTATATCTCTTTGGCTGTATAAGAAGATGAGATTCCTTTCTGCCTTTGCAATCTCTTATTGAATTGCCTATGATATATATTGCATTCTGGTTTAAATCTTATTCAACAATAAAACTGGCTTCTTTCTCCACTACTTTTATAGAGAGAATTTGCTTTTACTTTCACTTACCCCAAAATAGTCAACCTATCCAAATGTACCACAAATCCCAGAAGCATCCTGCCAGAATCAAGAACCCTGTGAACCAAACTGCTTGTCCCACTGGCCATTGTCTCCTTGCCTCCAGATACAGCGTGATGCCTTTTGCAAAAACCAAAAGAGTAGTGAACAAATGGCAGGCATTCTACTGTATTCCTAATACAGTAGATCCTAGGTACTATGTGTAGATTGATGTATACAATTAAAAGGCCTCAGCAAACAAAGGCAGCCTAGGGAAAGTTAAAATGCCCATAGCAAGTATGATATTCCTTGATTGCTGTCACTGAGCATTGAAGGTTGGCTCCCCAAATATCACCAACACAACCTGCTGATAGACAAAGCTGACTTTATTGCCTATTTCACTTAAGGGAGAAAACCACCTAGCAATGCTTTGGCAGTATCTGAGAAGGGGGAAGATAAAGTCAGAATCTATGAGAATTGGATCTTGGATTGATCTAAGGCATGTATTTTAAGAGGAATTGAGGACAAATTTTAGATCTTGGATAGGATTAGGTAAAAATTACCTTTAACAGTCTAGAAGTGGTAGAAATAATAAGGTGGCGATTTTGAGGAGAGTGATTTAAACATTTTTAGGTTATAAACTGTCTATTGATATTTTTCACTAAAGAGTTGTTTGGTCTTTTGGGAAATTCCTGTAATGAATAGTCAAAGCATTTTCCTGAATAGTAAAGTCATGCTAATGAAGGCAGAGGAATAGCACAAACTCACATAAAATGTGGACGGTAAGGCATGGTTTTGATTCCCAGCATCCAGGCTGTGTGAGGGTAGAGGATTTTGACTTTTAGAAGCTCAGGCCAAAACTCAGATGTGCAGGAAATGTTCTTTTTATTTTTCTCTAAGTCAGCTTATTTGCTATTTTGGGCCCTGTAAGGTTTTTAATATCCATATTTATTAATATTATCTTGAATGCACACACAAGGTTTCTGGAGCAAAGAAGATTATCCATGAACTCCATGAAATAAAGAAAGATTTATTTTCCTACAGGCCCTGATTATGCTGGAAAATCATCTCAGCCCATTAGGGTCCATCATACCACTTTTCCCAGGGCTGCATCTAGGTTTCATGGGTTTTCAAAGTACAAGGCAAGAGGAGGGAGCCATTTCTGTTTATCTGTGTATCTGTCCTCCCAGAAGCCCTCCCACCTGGCCTTTGGTCATCATCTCCTTCTTTAGCTCTGAAGTGTTTCTCCTCCCTCTTACTTGGTCCTAATGGTCCTGCAGCAACTCTCTCTTAGTTCCATGCTTTGAGCACAAGAATAAATGCACGTTTGGATTCGGTGTGATCTTCTCTCTGCAGCTGTCCAACAGTCCCTCTTAAGTCAGACTCAACTTATAGCCCCCCAGCCTCCAGGTCCTCCTGTTTCCCCAGAGCTCTTCTCAGGAAACATAGTTCAAGGCTCCTCTACATAGGGAAATACCTCAGACACTTCTGCTCTCATCTCTTTCCCTCTTTGCTTTAACTCCCCCAACCCAGGGACTGTTAGTTAGAGGAAGCCATTCCTGCTTCAAACTCCTAACTCTCAGTCTGTGCACCTCTACTCCTCCATACCAGGGTTTCTCAACCTCGACATCATTGATATTCTTGGCTAAATAATTTTTATGGTGGGAGCTTGTTCTGTGGATTGTAGGATACTTAGCAGCACCCTAAAAATACCCACTAGATACCCCCAAGTTGTGACAACTAAGAATGCCGAATGTTCTTTGTGGCAAGAAAAGTGGGCTCAGGTCGAGGACCATTGCAGTAAAAGCTTAGATTTTGTGAAATAAAAACCAGGAGAAAACTTCCTGCATATTTCCTTCTTGCTTGCCTCATTTCTTCTCTGAGGTACTGAACTCAGGATAGCCTTTCCAGACAAATGAGGGCAAGACAAAGACAAGAAAATTTGGCAGAGGAAGAACTTAGATTAATAATTCCTTACAGTGTCCCTTCAGTTGACCACTCCATCTCAGTACTATCGAAGGTCATTTAGGGACTATTAAAAATGCAGAATCTCAGGCTCCACCCTGCTGAATTGGAAGCTGGGCACTGGACTCAGCAATCTGTATTTTAACAAGATCTCCAGATGATTCTTATGACATGTAAAAATAAATGACCACCCAAATAAGAATAAGCAGAGGCTATTCATTCAGAGCTGCTCTAGTCAGGAAGTCAGCCACCATCACTTATATTTGGCAGAGACTCAAAGGCTGGGAATGCTTTACTGACATGGGAAGCTAGACAAAGGCTATTAGAAGTGGAGCAGCCTACAGGGTTGGTTTGGGAGCATATTTCACTTTCTCTAGTTGATTCTGAGTTAGAAGTAGGGTCAAAAACTCATGAAGATGGCATTTCTTGGCCAAGTCCCAACTGGTCTGCACCAATTGCTACAGAGATTATGGTTTGGCTTCCTGCGCTGGTTGCCGCAAACATTAGTTAGGGGTTGTGTTGTGTTTGGTTGGGTTGGGTTAGGTTTTATTGTCATCTGTAGTCTGGCCATTGTCTGGTTATATATTCCATCTCTCAGCTGCTAAAGCTTGAGACTCATTGCTCTTTTCAAAATAGCTGACTGAGCCAGGTGCTGCAGATTTGAAGAAGGTACCCTCAGGGAGCTGACAATTTAGCAGAGAAGGACACTAAAACTACATGCCATAAAAATCACACTGAGGCAGAGAGCCATAAAGGAAGCCAAAACAAGATTCCCTGTGAACAGAGAGGAGTGAGTAATTCCCTCTGACAGGGAGCTCAGGGAAAGTTTCCAGATGGTGCAGCATGTGTGTTGAACCTTAAAGGATTAGTGGAATTTGAAAACAAAAAAAAAGAGAAATAAGATAAAACTACTACTTCTGGGGGAGCGGAAAGGTTCGTAATCAAGAAAAGAGTTTACAGGGCTCAAAAATAAAAGCTGGTCTTCCTAGGTTGGAGGGAAGGGAATGGTAATACAATTCATGTGGCAGCCCACTTACTCCTCTTCACTGTATCTATCTCTTTGTACCAGAAAGGACAAAAGACCAGACCCAGGTACATGTTGATGCATGTTTAGATGCAAACAGCTCTTGCCTTCTGGCAAGAAGCATCTCTGCCAGTGGCAGCCCTTAAAGACTAAAGATTCTCAAATAGCAGCATGCACACATGCAGGAGGAAACCTGGTGAAGCACCAGGTCCTGGAAATGGAAAGGTGAGACTGTCATATGAATAACCTGTGCAGATGTGGAGAAGGAACAAAGAGAAGGGATCAGAGGCAAGAATGGAGCCAATCCAGGGATGGAAAAGGAGATGTAAAACAAGAAAGACTAATAAAGAAGGGAGGCCCCAAGGAGGAGGAGCCTCCCTGGAGAGCTCATCATGTTCCCAGGAGGGAGAAGGCAGCAAGGTCATTAAGGGGAAAGAAAAGGAAAATTGATTATTTTATAATCCTGGGATTACAGAAAAAGAAGAGTGGCAAGCAATCATGTCTCCGGTGCTTCCTTCCCTCATATGTAAAAAAGTCCTAATGTTCATGCCCTGTTTACCCCCATTCCCATTCATAGCACAGAAGTGGGGAGTCCATGGGTAAGTCACAGAGTATAAGAGGAGGAAAAGAACAGCAGGAGCAGTCAGCACAGGGACCTGCTGACTGCTTTCTTCCCAGAGAACAAGAGGAATATATCTGCCATTCTCTGCCCTTCTCTTCTCCAGAGCCAATAGTTCCTCCACCTTTATGCCCTTTCATTTCTGGATGTTCAACTTTTATCTTTATGATATGAGGAAAGCAAAGGGGGATAAAACAAATCTTCCAAGCTCTCCTATACCCTAAGATACATCTTTAAAAAAAGAGATGCCCTTTGACTACAATCAAAGTTCAAATATGGATTTTTCCTCAAATCCACAACACTTTTCCTTTCTTACCAGAAAACATTCTGATTCCAATTAATTTTCCCAGTGGATATCTTAAAACAATGAGCCAGAGCGCATGGGTCAGGCAGGCACTATCACTGAGAAATCCAGCCCTTGGCTAAAGGATAAATTTGGTACAGTTAGTCTTTCTATGAGGGAAAGCCAAGGAAGAAAATTACTAATTGATGGCAGCTATTATGTGCCAAGCACTGAGATAAATACCTTCATATAAATGCATACTTAATTTGAAAAATCACCCCGGGCAGTCAGCACTATGATCCATGATTGACAGCTAAAACACTGAGGCTAAGTGGTTAACAAAGCAGCCATCCTATCAGAAAGCAGTGGAATGGAAGCCTGAACTCTGCAATGCTGAATCCTAATCTTTTGCTCCCTTTGACTTCATGGCAATATGTCTCTGCCTATAGGTGTGTTCATCCTTTAGGATGACTGCCTGGCCCCTCACATGGACCCTTGCTCTTTAGGAAGGATTTGTCACTAGTCATTTTAACTTAGTATATTTTCCCATGTAAATATGTTCCAGAGAACACAGATACCATGAACTATGGATTCCATAGGAAATTAAATTTGGAAAGCACTAGGTTAAACAAATGTAAACACATTTCTTTATTTACTTCTCAGACCCTTGATTATGGATATGTACAATGTGAAGTAAAAAGCTGAAATAGCAGTAGGACAAAGTGAGATAATGGGAAGGTACATCACAGTGCTCCAAAAGGAATACTGTAAGACGATACAATGTGGTGCTTAAGCTCTCAGTCTTTGGGATCAGACCTCTTAGGTTCAAATCCCAGATCCATCACTTATCACATCAGATCTAGGGTTTTGGGCAAGTTACTTAACCTCTCTATGCTTTGAAAAATTGAGATAGTAAAAGACTTTACACTTTCATAGGTATGTCATAAAGATTAAATGCAGTTATACATACAAAGTACCTTTAGAATAGAGTCTGTGTGACAGCCATGAAAATGTGTCTCTCAGATCTCCTGCTGCAAAGAGCAAAGTCAACTGATAGCCCCAGCTGCCACACCTCTCTGGGTCCACCAGTGTGTTTGTGTTGAGGCCACATTTTCATGGGCAGTACACAGTGTGGGCACTAATACAAGCCTATTCCTAAGGGACTCCTCTAATAGGTGTCTTCATTCTGGGATCCCTCATCCTGGCTGAAATGTTCTTAGCATGCACTGTAATCTAAATTTCTTCACCCAATCCCCCTCCTTTTCTGTCTCCACCTGATTCTTCCCCTGTATGCTTCAGTTGTTTCCCTAATAAATCTCTTAGGTATCTAATCTCATTTTAGCATTTGCTTCCTAGAAGACCCAAACTGATATGGCTAAGTACAGTCAGGCACAGCCCACAAAGTTAGTTGCCCGTGGAGACCCTTACTCAAAAGCATCTCATGAGACACATTCCATGAAATGCATGAGTGAATATATCTGTTATTACATTTACCTATAAGGGGAGACATTCTTTAAGCCTTTGTTACAAGGAAGTGAAGATGAGCGAAAGATCTTCAGGTTAATCTAAAATCAAATTACATGCCAACTACCCAACCTAACACATATGACTGGGAGTATTTGTCATAATAAATACAATTGACTAGTATTTGGGAACATAAGATAATCTAAAATTCTCTTCCTGTCATAGGACTCTATGAATTTGAAACAGCTTCATGAGAACCCAAATTGCCCTACTGAGGCTAGGAATTAAATGAAGGGCAGGGGGTAAATAGATTGTATGACACCAGCTCTCAGTCATCCAGTCATTCACTGACTCATTGACTCATTTAATAAATATTGAGCTCTCATTATGCACTAGTTCCATTTGTAGGTGCTGAGGATGAAGTGATACAAGACTCAGATGCAGACACAACTTCAACAAAATATGATAAAGGCTGTAAGACAGAATCAAGTGTGATAGGGGCACAAAGGAGAGAAAGCCTGACTCTGCCTAACACTGAGAAGGAGTCTTTCAGAAAGTTAAAAGATAAAGGGAATTCCAAAAAGAACATTGTATAGAAAAAATTGGAAGTGTGAAGGAAAGAGCACAGAGTTGGCAGAAAGCTGATGCCGATTATAACATCCAGCATCAAAGTTCATGGAAGGTAGATACTGTAAAGACAGGCAGAGGTCAGATCCCAATGGGCTCCCTATGGCACACTAAGGATAGTGTACTTCCCCATGCAGAAGACAGAAAGTCACATGGTTCTGCTTAGAACTGAGCCCCAACTACTAGATAGAGGAGTGCTAGAAACCTTTAATTGGGTTGGGCCAAAATTGGCAGCTGTTAGGCCCTATCAGTTGGTGACATGGATGTAATAAAGCAGGAATGGAGCACATGAGAATTTGCACAGGAATATATGTGCATTATTGTTTTAGCCCCAGAAGAAAATAAATCTATTCCATTGAAAATCATCAATATACAATTGCTTTGAAGCACTTACAAGTAATAGAAATGGCCCTGTTTTCTGTCATTACAACAAAATAAATACTAACAAAATACAACTTCAGAAAGAGTTGTATTTCAGAGAGGCCTGAATTTTCTTCCTAGCAAATGCCAGGATAAACTGTATTCAACCAAAAGAAAAGTTCTAAATCTGAAAAAAAAAAAAAAAAAGTTTCAGGGTCTTTGTAACATGTGACTGTTCTTTGTACCCTCATTTTACTCTGTGCTCAAATTTTTTGAATTCCTGTTTTAAAAACCCATGCATATTTTATGAATTGAGCCTAAATGTCCTATCATCACAAATTCCTAAGACTCTTTCTGCTCAGGAGCTGATCATTAGTGAATTCATTTTGTATTCTAGTGGTTGTCAAAGGCCGTTCTGAAGGTGTTACATTGGATTTTGACATTAATTGATGAACACTTAAACTCATCATAACTCTGCTGGGATTCAGAACAGCAGAAATTAGAAAGATGAATTTCAGGAGATGAAACCATTGAAAGGAAATGTAACTTCAGAGTCATTACTGTTGAATGCTTGGAGTTCCGTGACATCCACACAGAATGCAGTAAGGGCTCCGGCTGCAGTCAAGCATAGTGCTCTGATGGGAAAAGAGGGTTATTCTGCATGTTTCCAGCAAAACTGGACAAAATCAGCAATCCACCTTCTGTCCTGGGAACACAGAAGAACTAGATTTACCTTATTCTGTTAACTAGTTAAAGATGAGCATCTCCAAAAGGAGAAAAATCTATTCAGGTGAAAATCATAAACAGCTCTTATTTCTATTGCTACCAAAGGATTTGTAGAAATGGAAAATGTCACTCTTAGGCTAGCGGATAGGAATCAGGGCCTTGGAATCCCATCAGCGTTGACAAGTAAGTATTAAATAAAGACATTGAGCTAAGAAGAAAATGGAGCAGTTTTCTTTGGCAGCAGTGGGTACTTGCTCAGCTATGCTATTTGAATAACTCATTGGGAGCCTGGTAAGGTTCAAGGTATTACAGAGCTTTCTGAAAACAGGAAAAGATGGTGAAATGATTATTCGATAGGTTGAAAATCAATACATATTCAAAATCCACAACTGCCATCTCAACTTCTCAAACTTCTCTGGGGTCACATTCTTGAACTCAAAAAGTCAATCAGTAAATACATTGACTTTTCTTTCCTTCTATTTACTCTTCAAAACTCCACAAAGGAATTTGTTTTGCTTTGTTTTTTTCATTTGTACTGTAACCTACAGGGGGGTTTCAACTGGTCAGAAAAAGAGACTATATGCCAAAAGGTATGGAGGAACACAGAGGGTTTTGTGAAGAATTTATCTCAGGGAAAGCAAGAAAGTAATTAGCTTTTCAGAAACACTGAATTCATTAACATGATTAATAGCAACACTTCCACTGGGTCTGGCACAGTGCTAGCCTCTATAAACTTTCATTTCTCACAGATTGTGTATGAGGAAAGGATATGATTGTCTATGATTTACAAATAAATATCCTGTGGCTTGGAAATGTTCATTGAATTTTCAAAGTCTTAGGCTAGCAGACAGGAATCAGGGCCTTGCAATCCCAAAGCTGGTAAGTTTTGTACCCAGATTTCAATTCCAGGAACTTTAACCCAAGCTTTGTACCCAGGTTTCAATTCCAGGAACTTTAACCCAATGAATCGTTTTATCTCCCAACCTCTGACTCAGTTAACTTATTTATCAGGGATATGAGGTGAACTCTTCCACTGAAGGCAGAAAATAATTGTTCTCACCAAGGCCAATCTTTCATGCAGCCAAGTGACTGACTGAGGTCATGTATTTAAGGTGTAGTAGCAAGTCTAAGGATGAACTGATATTCTTATAGATTACAACAGCATCACTGATGATCATTAGATTGATTCGGTCATAGAATTTTCAGAGCCTTTTTGTGAGTATTGTATTCAATCTTTCCACTAGAAACCATTTATAAATGTGGAAGTCAAATGAGTAGATTATATTTTCTTGAATCTAGCATGCACCTTATGTTCTTATGAGTTTGTTGCCTGTTTTGTATTTTTTAAGCAGTTTTTTTCTGGTAACAAAAGCAATATTATCTAACACAAAGTATCAGATTATCAAATCATACTTACAAGGAATCAGAGATCATAACCAGTTTCAAGTCTTACCAATAACTTCAAGAATTCAGGTGATTACAAGGAGAGACAGCATGGAAAAGTTGCCCACACTGTACCCAGGGTATTTCTTGCCACATTAAGACATGCTCTGGTCAAGATTAAATATACAAGTTCTTTATGTGGTGGATGCAGGTAGCAATTATACAAAAGGGAGCTAATTTAGTCAGGAAACATCCTTATTTTATACTTTGATAACTACATAGCTTATCTGACACTTTCTAGTGAGCCATGCCCCAGAAACCCATAGATTTCAGGTTTACTCACTGTAATACAAGCAAGTCTAGACACACCAGATACCTCTTGCTAAAAAGTATGTGGTAGATAAATAATCTATCACTATTAAATATCACTGATCTGAATGCCAGATGGTCTATCACTCGCATATTTACAAAGGTACTTGACCAAGTCATCCTTCTTCCTTTCCCCAGGCTTTCTTCCAAAAACTAAAAGAACAAATGCATAGCTGCTGCTGACCCTTTCCTTTCCAAATAGCATACTCATTACAGACATGTTTGAAAATATAGAAAAAAGTGGCTGAAGGATATGAATAGACACTTCTCAAAAGAAGACATTTATGTGGCCAACAAACATGAACAAAAGGTGATCATCATTGGTCATTAGAGAAATGCAAATCAAAACCACAGTGAGAAACCATCTCATGCCAGTCAGAATGATGAATATTAAAAAATCAGGAAACAATAGATGCTGGCAAGGCTGTGGAGAAATAGGAACACTTTCACACTTGGTGGGAGTGTAAATTAGTCCAACGAGTGTGGAAGAGTGTGGCGATTCCTCAAGAATCTAGAACCGGAAATACCATTCAACCCAGCAATCCCATTACTGGCTATATGCCCAAGAGATTATAAATCATTCCACTATAAAGACACATGCACACATATGTTTATTGCAGCACTGCTCACAATAGCAAAGACTTGAAACCAACCCAAATGTCTATGAATGATAGACTGGATAAAGAAATGTGGCATAGGGAATACTATGCAGCCACAAAAAAGAATGAGATTGTGTCCTTTGCAGGGACATGGATGAAGCTGGAAGACATCATTACCAGCAAACTAACACAGGAACAGAAAACCAAACACGACATGTTCTCACTCATAAATGGGAGCTAAACAATGATAACACATGGACACAGAGGGAAACATCACACACTGGGGCCTGTCAGGGGGTGGCGGCAAAGAGGAGAGAGAGCATTAGGACAAATACCTAATGCATGCGGGACTTAAAACCTAGGTGACAGGTTGATAGGTGCAGTGAACCACCATGGCACATGTATACCTATACAACAAATTACACATTCTGCACACATATCCCTAACTTAAAGTAAAACCAAAAATAAAAATGCAAAGAAATAAAAATGCAAAACAAAAAATAAAAAAATAAAAAATAAAAATAGAAATCACTTACCATTAGTAAGCATCACAAATCCAGAAATATTTACCCTTAAAAATAGTTTGTGGCCAGGCATTGTGGCCCATCCCTATAATCCCCACACTTTGGGAGGTTGAGGTGGGAAAATCACTTGAACGCACCCTGGAGTTCAAGACTAGCCTGGGCAACACAGTGAAACTCTATTAAAAAAAATAATTAAAATTTTTAATAAAAAATAAATAAAAATACTTGTGTTTTGCTCTAATCATTTTTCTATTCAGATTATGTCTATGCAAATTACTGAATCATACTCTCATATATGTTACATAACTGCTTATATATATATTCTCATATATGAGAATCATACTCTCATATATATTATATAACTGCTTATAACTCTGTATAATACATTGAGACTATATTCTCATGTTTCTAAATAATTTTCTAAAATAGTGTTAGTGATTGTATAATATTATCATGTTTGAATATACTGTCCTTATTTAATAAATAGCCATTAATGAATATTTACATTATTACATGCTGGTAGCTTTTTCCCCCAAGAAAATTTACAACCTACACTACACTCCCAATGAGCTATTCAAATAACAGAACTAAGATTTTTCCCTAGACATCTTAATGCTAGATTTTAAAGCTGTTTTTTCTTTTCATTTTATTAATCAGATAGGAACCTTTGCCAACTGGGATCTCTGAGTGGCTACAATTAGTAGAGCTCTCTCATTACTCCACATTGGCTATATGTACATACATATAGATGAGAGAGCCATATATAAGGAGAGAGCTCTACTATATATATATATATATATATATATAATGAGAGCTCTACTATATACATATATATATACACACACACACATATATATAAATATATAAATTTTATACATATAAAATTTATATATTTATTTATTTATATATATATTTTAGATGGAGTCTCGCTCTGTTGCCTAGACTGGAGTGCTGTGGCATGATCTCAGCTCACTGCAGCCTCTGCTTCCCTGGTTCAAATGGTTCTTATGCCTCAGCCTTACGAGTAACTGGGACTACAGGCACCCATCACCATGCCCGGCTAATTTTTTGTATTTTAAGTAGAGATGGGGTTTCACCGTATTAGCCAGGATGGCTTTGATCTCCAGACCTCATGATCCACCTGCCTCAGCCTCCCAAAGCGCTGGTATTACAGGCATGAGCCACCACGCCCAGCCCACACTGGCTATATTATGTGAACAGGAAGTAAACTGTTGTATTAAGCACTTGCTATCTTGTGGTTGTTACTTTAGCACAAGCTAGTCTATCCCTACTGATTGATAGATACATTTGCAAATATTTTTCTAGGTTTTCTTCTGTAATTTAAATATAGCTAATACATTTATTGCTGCATGTAATTTTTTATAATGGCAAATATCTCAAGCTTCAAAAATTGTGGATTCTTTATTTGCTTTAATGCATTGAAAGTGTGTTGCTGAACAGACATGAGATAATTCTCCTACATTTCCTTCTGGTTCTTTTTTTGTGTGTGTGTGCCTATAGATGACTTTTTTTATTATTATATGTTAAGTTCTGGGGTGCATGTACAGATTGTGCAGGTTTGTTACATAGGTATACACGTGCCATGGTGGTTTGCTGCATCCATACCCCTGGTTCTTTTATGGTTTTGGTTTTTGCACTTAATTATTTTATAAATAGCATTTACTATATATTTTTTCTAATCATGGTACTACCATTTTACATATTCAAAGCAAAAAAAAAAAACTTAAAAAATATAACAAACAAATGAAATAGAGACAAAATCGCATATTATGCCATCACCCAAAGATAACCAGTCCTAAACATTTAATTATATGTATTGTCAGCAAATTATTTTCCTATGCAGAGACATATAAGTGAATAAATGGAATAATACTTTATGTAATATTTTGAAACTCATTTTTCAGTTACATAAACTAATATTTTCTAAAATAAAAATAGAATGATTTATTTTCTTTTGGATATGTACCCAGCAATTAGATTACTGGGTTGAACGACAGTTCTCTTTTAAGTTCTTTGAGAAATCTCCAAAAGGCTTTCTACAGTGGCTGAAATAATGTGCATTCCCATCAATAGTGTATAAGAATTCCCTTTTCTCTGCAGCCTTGCCAGTATCTGTTTGTTTGTTTAACTTTTGATAATAGCCATTATGACTGCTGTGAGATGGTATCTCATTGTGCTTTTTATTTGCATTTCTCTGCTGACTAGTGATGTGGAACATTTTTTCATATGTTACTTGGCCACTTGTATATCTCCTTTTGAGAAGTGTCTGTTCCTGCCTTTTGCCCATTTTTAGTGGGGTTGTTTTTTTACCTTGTTCAATTGTTTAAGTTCCTAATCTATCCTGCATATTAGTCCTTTGCTGGACACATACTTGGCAAATATTTTCTCTCATTCTGTACATTGTCTGTTTATGCTGTTGATAGATTCTTTTGTGTGCAGAAGTTCTGTAGTTTTATTAGGTCCCACTTGTCAATTTCTGTTTCTGTTGCAAATACTTTTAAGGGCTTAGTCATAAATTCTTTTCCAAGGCTGATGTCCAGAGTGATGTTTCCTAGCTTTTCTTCTAGGATTCTTATACTTTGAGGTCTTACACTTAAACCTTTAATCCATCTTAATTTTTGTATGTGGTGAAAAGTATGGATCCAGTTCCATTCTTCTGCATATGGCTAGGCAGTAATTCCAGCACCATTTATTGAATAGGGAGTCCTTTCCTCATTACTCATTTTTGTTGGCTTTGTCGATGATGAAATGATTGTAGGTGGGAAGCTATATTTCTGGGTTCTTTATTCTGTTCCATTGCTCTATGTATGTTTCTTTTCCAATACCATCATGTTTTGGTTACTGTAGCCTTATGGTATAGTTTGAAGTAAGGTAATGTGATATCTCCAGTTTTATTCTTTTTGCTTAGAATTGCTGTGTCTATTCAGGCTCTTTTTTGGTTCCATATGAATTTAAGAATCATTTTTCCTAGTTTTGTGAACAATAACATTGGTAGCTTAATAGGGATAACATTGAATCTGTTCATTGCTTTAGGCAGTATGGACCTTTTTAATGACATTGATTCTTCCAATCCATGAGCATGAAATATTTTTTCCATTTACTTGTGTTGTATATGATTTCTTTCAGTGGTGTCTTGCAGTACTTGTTGTAGAGATCTTTTACCTCCTGGTTACGTGGATTCATAGGGTGTGTGTGTGTGTGTGTGTGTGACTATTGTAAATGGACTTGCATTCTTGATTTGACTCTAAGCTGGAATGTTATTGGTGGATAAACATGCTACTGATTTTTGTACACTGATTTTGTATCCTGAAACTTTACTGAAGTCATTTATGAGTTCTAGGAGGCTTTTCGTAGAGCCTTTAAGGTTTCCTGGGTATAGAATTATATCATTAGCAAAGAGAGATAGTTTAATTTCTTCTTTTCCTGTTGAATACCTTTTATTTCTCTCTCTTTCCTGATGATTGCTCCAGCTAAGACTTCTAGCACTATGTTGAATAGAAGTGGTGTGAGTGTACATACTAGTCTTATTCCATTTCTCAAAGGTAATGCTTCTACTTTTTACTTATTTGGCATGATGTCAACTATGGATTTGTTGTAGATGGCTTTTATTACTTAGAGGTATGTTTCTTCAATTCCTACCAACCACTTCTAATTAGAATGTTCCTTCTTTCTTCATGAATACATTAGACCTTTTTTAACTATATCAACTCTTTGTCTATCATATGTGTTGCAGGTAGCTTTTGCATTTTATCCTTTTTGTTTTACTGAGGCTTTTACCATCCAGAAATATTTACATAGTCAAATTTATCTCTCCTTTTTTATGGTTAATTAATTTTGTTCTATTACCAGAAAAATTTTCTTTCCAACATTACATAAATAACTATCATACTTGAGTTCTTCTGATTTCTCCCCTTGCCTAAGGGAGATGAAAAGCATCATGACAAAAATTTGTTTCCTCTAGCGTCTTCCAATGTCTGAAAAGCATCTTATACATTAGTCTTACCCTCCTCTTTCTAGGCCCCCTACCCCTAATGATGTTTCTGTGCCATAAGGAACCAGAACTGGAATAAAGTATCTAAGCAGGCAACTCATGTTACAATTATAAAATTTAGAATCATGATTGGAGTGGAGAAGATCCACAATTCTTTCGGTTCACTGAAAAATATGAAGCTAACTTTGCCTAATCCTACATCAGAAAGATATAGAGGATTTACCTTTTGTGCTATCTTCAGGCTTTTGGTATGCAGGGTCCCACCATAAACTCCTAGGGAGGTTTATAAATGCTGTAGGCTATTTAACAGGTTCAATACAGGATAGGCTGCATGCGGTGCTATGCAAGTATTGGACCACAGATTAGCATCAGTCCTATCAAATGATCAGCAGATCAACTGATGCCCTGGTTGTGGTTCGTTCCTTTGAGGGGTCATCAAAGTCTCCAGATCTTATAATCTCTTGTCTTTATATTCCTCTTCATCTTCCCTTTCCCTACCTGAGGCATCTTTTACCTACTCTACATACAGAAAAAGTAGAGATTTAAATACTTTTTAATCTGAAGTACATGACCCATAGCTCACTGTCTGGATTGAAAGGAATAGAAGGAATGCTCTCAAAGTGCAGTTGAAGAATGCAGTGACCACAAAGGGAATAAAAGCCAATCATGAGAGATCAGTCAGAGTTCTTCATTTCAAAACACAAAAAACAACTGGCTAATTTAAGCAGAAAATCAATTGATTAAAACAATAGAACATGTTCATTCTCTTGATATAATTATATTTCATTGTATTTTTGGATTATAATATCACTTTATACCCTATAAGTATATATCACTCTAATTTATTCAATTTACAATAAAGGTATATTTTTTATTTTTTATAAAAAAGATACTAGATAGCTTACAGAATTATCAGGACGGCCGAAAAAACTAGGTTTAAGAAACTCTACCAGCTTTTGCATGTTTATACAAAATTATGTGATAAATATGGTCCTTTGCAGACATCATTATTACTGCCAAGCTCCAGACATTGTGACAAATCAACACCACCAACTCTGGGCCCTGGACACTGCCTTCCACTACACAGCCACAGCTATCTGGAAACCAGATTTTCCTACATGTGCCACCACCATAAGAGAATGTGCCTTCTAGTCTTCTTTTGCATCATGAGACCTCAGTTCAAAGTCTAGAAGATAAGTATCTATTTAATGAAGCTAAGGTCATATGCCTCTACCCTAGGTGCAAAGAGTTCTGGGAAAGTTAGAAGCCATGCTTTTCAGCAGGCTAATGTTACCTACCACTGAAATTAATAAGGCGGGAAATTCCCCAATACAGGAACAAGTTTGGACATGAGTCACAAAAACATAATGACAAATGCCTTTTGAATTAATATTTTAAAACACTATCCTGACTCAATAATTTAAAATTGTATATATGTCTTTTTATCTCAATGATTTATATACTTTGAATTCAGTTGGTTGCTGCTTTCATAGATTTTTTATAAAGTGGAAGTATTCATTACAATTAGATTAAGTTACAAGGGACAGAAAAACCAAAAATAACTGTGGTTTAATAGGTTTATTTTTTTCAAGTTTAAGAAGTACAAATATAGTCCAAGACAGGAATGACATTTCATGGTGATGGAGACCCATACTCCTTTAGTCTTGTTGCTCTGCTATGTATGACTTCCATTTCCAAGATACTTTCATGGCTTAATGTAGCTACTAAATCTACAAATACTGTGTTCACATTTTATTCGGTCATAAGAAGAAAAGAAAAAAGAGAGGCATATTCTACCTCTTTAAGGACATTTCCAAGAAGTCGAGCATACCACTCACATCAGTTTATATTCCACTGGGCAGAACTTAGCTACTTAGACATGTGGCCATTCTAGCTGCAAAGGAAGTTTAGAAGTAGAATCTTTATTCCAAGAGCCATGTGCCCAACTGAAAATTGGGGTTCTCCTTCTATGGAAAATGAAGAAAATGATCTTAGGGAAAAACTACCAGTCTTTGCCATGCTAAAATACCTTTATAGCTGAGAATGTGGAATTATAGAAGTTAAGTTACCTGTCCACGGTGTGGTGGCAGGCAAACTCTCTAATTTCCCTAGAACTAGATCTGTTTGACCTCCTTGATTATTATTGCAAACTTTTTGGACATGCTCCACCCAAACTTCAAGCACCAGAGTATACGTCACTCTATCCATGCCACTTTCCCTAATTAAATGAGCCTACCTGGGCTCTATGAACTGTATAGTACTCACTGTTTCTCTTACTGTTGGTAGAAGAATTCTAAAATGATCTCCAATATCCCTGCCCCTTGTTGTACCTGCTCTGTAAAATCATCTCTACAGGTGGTGAGAGGGACCTATGAATATGATAATCACCCTAATGATTGTTATATTATATAAAATTTTATCTTAGCAAAGGAGAGAGAGATTATCCTGGTGTCTTGAAGAAACGAGGTGTCACGTCGTGAGAGGGCTGTGTGGCAAGGAAATGGGAGTGACCTCTAGTAGCTGAGAGTAGTCCCACTGTCGAGAGCCAGCAAGAAGGAGAACTTTAATCCTACAACTGCAATGATTAAATTCTGCCAACAGCTGTAAGAATCTGGAAAAGAACCTCAAGCTCCATAAAAAAACAGAGCCCAATTGACACATTAATTGAAGCCTTGTGAGACCCTAAACAGAGAAAGTAGCTAAACCATGCTCAGACTTCTGACACATGGAAACTGTGAGGTAATAAATGGGTATTGTTTCAAGCAACTAAGGCATGGTAATTTGTTATGCAACAATAGAAAATTAATACCACTACAGTACTACTTTGTATTATTAAAACAAAGAAAAGTGGGGAGATGGAAATACAGTGAAGTCTTACTTTGCTGAAGGTATAACGCTAGGGGCTCTACATACACTAGTGTATTTACTAGCATATTGGAGGAAAATAGAGCTCAGTTAAGTTAATGCAATTTGCCCAAAGTATAAAGCTAGAAGGCAGCAGAACTGACCAACTGGACCAAGAACTGGACCAGCCATTTCTAGTACTTTTCTAATGATGGCTTAAATTAAACAAACAAATAAATAAATAAGCAGTAAACTTAAAGCAGTAAACTGTAGGCTTTTTTATGAAGTTATTTCTATTACTAAAATATTTGAGTACTTATAACCAGTATTTATTTATAATTACTAAATTATATGTTTATTTATAAATTAGAAATGTTCTTGCTTGAATGAACAACTGATTTTATGATTGTGGGTTTCTTAATTTATTTAGCCATTAGCTTGTTTAAAGGAAGGAGCAGAGGGTGAGGAAAGGAGGAGGGAGGGAGAGATAGAAGGATAGAAGAAAAAGCAGCTGTGACCCAAGAGTTGAGGGTCATTGAGGAGGAGGAGCCTAAGGAAGGAGGAGATTATGGGACAGAGGACTATGTTTGAAAGCTAAAATAGCACAACAAATTTAAGGATTTTTTTAAGTGTTTTCTATATTATATTTTATGGACCAAATGCAACATAGTATCTTGAGGAGAATTTCTACAAACTTTCCTGGCCACTGTTGTGAGAACACTGAAAGTGAAATGCAGGCTGTTACAGCTTATCTTTAACTAATACCTCCCTATTGTTTAGATTAAATCATAAGTAGTCCTATTACAAGAGCTCCTGGTCATTGTAATAAAAATTGTAGTGCCCCTTCCACAATTAGATGTTACAGTATGGTAATTAAACCTTTTGAAGTGCTGGTATTCTGGTTTCTATCCTCCTGATTGATTTTATTCTCTTTTGTCTTGTTTTTGATTTATTTCAGAAACATTATTATGACTTGTGTTCATCATTTCAGAAGGCCCCATTTGTGTAAATTTTCAGTCTCCCAATCTTGTTCCCATAACGTATCTTATGTCTAATTAGTTTCAGATATTTCAATAGCAGATGACAGTCTGGCTCAAACTAATTACAGCTGTTAATGCAAGATAATGATATAGTGGTAATAAAAATACCACATCTCTTTTCATATTTTGGAATTTACTCTAAGCTCCTCTGGAGCTCAAAGAGAATCATGTTTTCATTGCTCATCCCTGAGACTAACAGAAATGTTAGAAATCATATTTCAGTACACAATTAATATTTCTTTGCCCAGCTGGCTGTGTGGGCTTTCAGATTGCAAATCTAATCTGCTTTGCAAGATTTTCTGCCTAATTCTTGGCTTTATCCCCAGATTAAATACTGAATGCTGTTTTAGCTGCTAATTTCTTTGGACAGGCTATGAGTACTGCAAAATAGAGGCAACATTTTTTCTTAGCAGTCACTTCTCAAGTTACAGAAATGGCTGGTATGGTTTCCACTAAATCAGCTAGGGAAATACATCAATTAATCTCCTGCTGTTTGTATATCTTTCAGAGGTTCAGGAAAGTACAAATGAATAAATAATAAAGGGATTGACAGCTGCTTATAAGACGAGACTAAAAAGGACTGAGAATACTTTTATATTTGTTTGTAATTTTAAAATGCAGAGGTAGACAAGATAATATCATTAAAACCTCTAAAATCAGAAACCCTGTGAATAAGTGGCCAAGAGTTGTTCAAGAAATTCTAGAATATCATCACATTCTGATCTGAGATAACTGAAGAAGAATGGGAGTAATTGATAATATCAGATTAATACTTGCCAAGCACAGTATAAAATGTACTTAATATTGACTTATCATTTTATAGATATGTAAATGTGTATAAAATGGAAGATACCAAAAGTTTATAATAGTCTCTTGTTACAGTTTCTGAGACATAAAGACAGAGAAATGAGAATTGAAATTAGAAACTAAAATTGGATATTCACCAACAGTGTGAATAAGCAAGACCCAGTTCCCATTACCACAAACTGCTTTGAAAGATAAAAGCAAAGACCCTAAGACACTAAGTGTAACAATTGCTAAAACCCTGTTCTATGCTCCCATGTCAGTTAAAGTGACCACAACCTGCCTGCTTTACCTAATCCCAAATTAAGTCCCATCTCCAAACCACTCAACCTGTAAACCTAATTACAAACCTAAGCTGATAAAAACCCAAAGAGTTTTTCAAGATACCATTAAGGCTTTACTCTTAGCAGTTCTCTTCCTTGTTGAGCAATAACATGAACCAGTTTGTTTGAGACAGGCTTTCTTAGGGCTCTTTAAGCAGTCTACAGCACTTATCAGCTTTCGTTCTTTTTTTCTTTTTTTGTATTCTTGCTGAGTTTCTTTCATTGAGGATTAAAACAAAATCAATGCAACATCAGCTTGCCATTGTGCAAACTATTCCCCTCATCTACTAAACACTCCATGGAGTCCTAGTGAGTAGCTGAATGTTCATCCTATGTGGCTTGTTCATCCTTTGTTCTGCATCTTTGCTTCAAGCATCTGCCCAGGGCTGTGAAGCCATGGTTCCTATACAGCATGTGAAAGCCACTCAAAACTTTCATCACCCTCCTCCTTGATGTCAGAGCCTGGCAATATTTTTCATCTTTCACTCGAAGTGTCTCCTCTTGCTTAAAAAAAAATTGTATAAATACTGTGAAAAAGTATAAGACAAGTTCTAGCCTAAATGCAGATTTCATTTATCAATGCCCCTAGTTGGACAATTATACTTGCAGAGTGGAGAATAAACTGACTTATGTCTTGAAAATTAGAAAGAGATCTCAATGATCTACAGAAATGCTAACTTAAATCCTTACTTCTTTCACAAGTCACAGCTGCTCCTGGGGTTTTCTCTGAAACTTCTTTTACCTTTAGCCCACCTGATGTATCAGGCTTCTTCCTATTCTCTTCTCTCATTACAGTCCTTTTTTATGTAAAGTGTATAATGTGCATCAGCATCACCTGGCAAGCCTGTTAAAACACAGACTGGTGGCTTCATGCCGGAGTTTCTGATTCTGGAAGTCCCTGACGGCACACAAAAATTTGCATTTCTAGCATGTGCCCAGGTGATGCTGATGGTCCAGGGATCACTCTTTGAGTGCCACTGATATAGGTCATCTTAGTCTCTCTGGTTGAGTTACTTTGTTCCTCCTGTATCTACAATTCTATCTTCCACTTTCCATTCTCCCAATTCTCTGCCATCAAATCTTAAAGATATTTGTCAACTTGGGCTGTCATAACAAAATACCATGAACTGGAAAGCTTAAACCACAGGAATTTATTTCTCACAGATCTGGAGGCTGGGAAGCCCAATATCAAGATGCCAGCCTAATCAGTTCCCCAGTGAGGGTTTTCTTCCAGTCTTGAAGGTGGCCACCTTCTCACTGTGTACTCACATAGAAGAGAGAGAGAAAGAGTTTGGGCCTCTCTTTCTCTTCTTAGAAGAGCACTGATCCCATCATCAGGGTCCTACCATTATAACCTCATCTAATCCTAACTACCTTTCAAAGACCCCCTCTCCAACTATCATCATATTGAGGGTTAGAGCTTTAACAACTGCATTTGTGGGGGCAGGAATATTCCATTCACATGAATAATTAACTCTCCTGAGATGGCAAAAACTGAATGCCTCTTTATGGGCAGATAAATAAAGGGAAAACCCTGTAGTCTTGTTAATAACGATTGCACCAACACCATGGGTGAATCTCAAAACTAGAAAAGAGGAAAGTCAAACACAAAAGATTATATATCATATGATTCCATTTACATGAAGTGCTAGAAATAACAAAAGTATAATGCCAGAAAACAGACTAATGGTTGCCTGATACTGGGGCCCTAAGGAGGAAATTGACTACAAAGGGGCTCAAGGGAACTTTGTGGAATGATAGAAATGTTCTAAGTCTTGGTTGTGCTGGTGGTCACATAGATGTATATAATTGCCAAAATTCATTAAATTGTATACTTAAAATGAGTGAATTTTACCATACGTAAATTATGTCTCAGTAAATAAGGGAAACATATACGTACTTTATAGGTATATTATATATTAATATATATTACTTTATATATATGAAATGTTAAAACATTTCCAAAAACAAAAAAGATTTCATTTAAATTAAGCTGATGTGACAACCAAAGATGTCTGTGGAAAAATAAATAAATAAACTGATAGATTCTCTTCTGATTTTAAAGGAATTTTCTTGTTTTGTTTTGTATTTTATCTTTCATCTCATGCCTAAAGGGTGCCTGCTCAGACACAATCAGTATCTCAATCACACAGAATCAGTACCTCAATCAATGAAGTATGAAGTACATGTGGCTCACTCTCCTCTTTCTGGGTTGGGTTCGAAGGATGTCTAAAGAATTTTATTTGTGAACTAAGGAATGCTACATTCGATTTAGTTGAACATAACTTACCTGATGAAGAAAGTACAATACATGTTCAACTAAGGAAATTGTTTTATTTAGGGCAGTATCTTCACTAATCTCTTACTATGGGTAATGCTTGGTGTGGTCTCTTCTTCTCCATCTCCCAGAGGAATAATTACACAAGTTCTGCTTTCTGCTCACCTGCCCCCTCATGTCAGATTTGGCATCTCTATCGCAAGATAATTGCTGCTTGGAATATTCAATTACCTTTTAATTAAATATTGCTCATTAATATAACTGCAAGACAATAAAACATATGTCATTTGATTAGCCAAAAATTCAAATATAAATTACATTCATTTTTATGCCAACATGCACTTTACCTAATGAGACATTTTTCACACTGCTATAAAAAGATTGTATGTGATCTTATTTTCTTTTAGATATTTTTTTAACGCCTGTAAGCAAAGTTTTAAAATTATATATGGCAACTCATATTCTATTTCTTATCTCTACATTAACTATTTAGAACAGAAAGGTATGTACACTTAAGTACAATGAAACTTCTTTGTAATCACAGGTGTTAGGATATTAACATAACACTCAGTTTTATATGTCATTTTATGTATAAAACTTTGTTGTTTGTAGTGATCATACAAATAAGATTTTATTTAACAATATATTTTTGTCTGGTTATAAAAGTAATATACAGTTACATAAGAAGCTTTTAAATATAGAAAGGTAACCTATTAATACATTGATGTGTTTTGTTTCAGTTCTATTCTGTTTTAAAAAATTAAAATTATACAATATTTAATCTGGCTTAAGATTATATTGTGATCATGTATCATGTCACTTTTTTAGAATTGAAAAATCTAAAAATTGAAATGCTGTGTAATATTTTGTTATATAAACTGATTATAATTTTTAGACATTAGGGTTTATTTTCCCAGTTTTTCACTATTATAGGTAAAATTAAGGCAAACATATTTATTCACAAATCTTGGCCATATCTTGGCAAACATATTTATTCACAAATCTTGGTCAGGACTGATTTCTGAAAATAGAATTATTGGATTAGGAGCATTAAGGGAATACTTGTATTCTCAGTTTCCCATGTCTTTACAGAGTAGAAAGTAGCCTGGTGCCAACCCTCCTAGGCCCTGTATAACCCCTGAAATTGATCCTCCCATAAGGAGCCAGGGTGACTAATACGGTTAGAGAATTGGAGAGAGTTGATACCTCTGATTTCCCGTGATTTCTGTGAAGCACATCCCATGTCTTGACCTCATGGCTTACTTAGTTCTTGATGTAACACCACTAGGGCAAGGTGGTACCCACCAATAGCAACACCCCAGTGAGGAGTGACTGCTGTTTAAAGTTGCTCAACCTGTAAGTGGGTTAAGGTGGGGATGGGCATTAGGAGGTCAGAATTATCAGGCCCCAGTGTCCAACATTGGGAGAAGGGGAAAAGGCCCCCATCAAGTTCTCCAATCACCTTTATTTGATAATCATGTACTTTAGAACACTGCACTCCTTCACTTAGTTTAGGCTCTGCTTCATCTGCAAGAAGCCAGGTAGGAAATAATTGCAATGAGTAGGATGCGGGTAGCAAACTCTTCACTTAATCTCTAACAAATGATATAATACAAGAGCTCACAAGAGATAGAACAGTATATTCACACTTTGAAATACTCCTTCTACTCCAAATACATAGCAGTAACAGAAAAAAAAAAAATGAGGGCCAGGTGCAGTGCTACACACCTATAATCTTAGCACTTTGGGAGGCCAAGGCAGGAGGATCACCTGAGGTCAAGAGTTCAAGAAAAAAAATAACAAAATAATTTTTAAAACTGTCTAAAAAAAAAAAACCACTTTCGTAGACCAGATATGAAAAAGAAATGAACAATGAGAGCTGAACTCTTGGTCAAGAGGCAAAGAGGAGTAATTAGGAATTCGGTTCCTGCGGAATTATGGAGAATAACAATGATCCACTAGGCTGGAAAGGAAATCAGATAAAGACCTACTGACTAAGATAGGCTTTGGTAAAGATCTTTAATTCATGAAAACAGGCTTAAGAAAATGACTACCAACTCTACTTAAGACTGCAGATTATAGGAGCCATGAAAGCCCAAAACACACACGTAATAGGAAATTTCAAATGACATGAAAATTATGTAATGCTAAGAAAGATGTTCAACAAACAACAATATGAGCTTGAATTCTCTTCAATTGAATTTAACAGTATAGCAAACTCAGACCAAGGTTTTAAAATAAACATGTTAGTAGGCCCTGAAATGACAAAAATGAAGGAAATATAAACATATAAAGGACAATTATAAAATAAAAGCAGAAATTTATAAAGGACAGGTGGACATGAAAATAAAGAGGTCTTAAAAAATAAAAGTATGTCACATTTGTCTATTTTGGCTTTTGTTGCTGATGCTTTTGGTGTTTTAGTCATGAAGTCCTTGCCTATGCCTATGTCCTAATTGGTTTTGCCTAGGTTTTCTTCTAGGGTTTTTATGGTGTTAGGTCTTATGTTTAAGTCTTTAATCCATCTGGAGTTAATTTTAGTGCAAGGTGTCAGGAAATCAATAAATATTAAGGGGAAGTTTAAGGTGGTTTTTCCAGTTCTGTGAAGGTCATTGGTAGCATGATGGGGATAGCATTGATCTATAAATTACTTTGTGCAGTATGGCCATTTTCACGATATTGATTCTTCCTAGCCATGAGCATGGAATGTTTCTTCATTTGTTTGTGTCCTCTCTTATTTCCTTGAGCAGTGGTTTGTAGTTCTCCTTGAAAAGGTCCTTTACATCCTTTGTTAGTTGTATTCCTAGGTATTTTATTCTCTTTGTAGCAATTGTGAATGG
>CAUYLG010004490.1:0-72603 GCA_963573385.1 Cacajao melanocephalus
TCACATGCAAGGATACACAAAGACTCAAAACAGAGGGATGGAGGAAGACATACCAACCAAATGGAGAGAAAAAAAAAAAACAGAAGCTGCAATTTTTGTCTCTGATAAAACAGACTTTAAAGCAACAAAGACCATAAGAAACAAAGAGGGACATTACATGGTGGTGAAAGTATCAATGCAACAAGAAGAGCTAACGATCCTAAATATATATGCACCCAATACAGGAACACCCAGATACATAAGGCAGGTTCTTACAAAGAGACTTAGACTCCCACACAATAATAGTGGGAGACTTTAACATTATACTGTCAATATTAGACAGATCAACGAGATAGAAAATTAACAAAGATATCCAGGACTTGAACTCAGACCTGGAACAAGTAAACTTAACAAATATTTACAGAACTCTCCGCCCCAAATCCGCAAAACATACATTTTTCTCAGTATCACATTACACCTATTTTAAAAGTGACCACATAATTGGAAGTAAGTCACTCCTCAGCAATTGCATAGCATTTCACAGGTTCAAATAAAATATTGGTTGGCTGAAAAAAAAAAAATCTTCAGTTAATCTTTGTGTGGATAGATCTTTGTTTCTCTGGCCTTTCTCTTCTAGACCCTGACCCTGACATGATGGGCTTCCCTCTTGCCTTCTTAATTATTTACTTTCTGACCTTAGTAAGTCAACTTGGCTCAAATCTTCTGCACTCTGACTTGGGTTCTCAGAGACCTGTTCTGCTTTGCCCAAGATTATAGTCAGATTCCTGACTGCAGCACCACTCTCCTTTGGACCTATTTTCACTTGGTGATTGGAACTTTCCTGCTATGGTTTGAACATATGTGTCCCTCCCAAATTAATATTGGAACCTTTAACCCCAAGATGATGGTATTAAGAAGTAGGGCTTTGGGGAGATGATTAGGCTGTGAGGGCTTTGCTCTTGTGAATGAGATTAATTTTTCTCATAAAAGTGGCTTCAAAAGACCTGCCTGGCCCTTTTGCCCTTCCATCTTTTCTGCCATGTGAGGACACAGCACGTTTCCCCTCTGGAGAACGCAGCAAAAAGGTCCTGTATTAGTCCATTTTCATGCTGAGACTGGGCAGTTTACAAAAGAAAGAGGTTTACTTGGACTTCAGTTCCACATGGCTGGGGAGGCCTCACGATCATGGTGGAAGGCGAGGAGGAGCCAGTCATGTCCTTCTTCCTTTTGTTTCCTCTAATCCAGTAGTTCTCAACCCAGGTTCACATTGAATAATCTACAGATGTCTGGGTACCAATCTCCACAAATTTTGAATCAAGAGGTTTGAAACGGAGCTTATAGAAAGCATCCTCCAAGTGACTCAAATGTATCTCCAGTGCTTTTCAAGTTTTAGTGGACATATATTTACACATGGTCTTTAATAAAATGAAGATTCTGATTCAGTATACCTGGTTTGGGGCCTGTGAGTTTACATTTCTAACAAGCTCCCAGATGATGATCATAGTCAAAGTCCAAGGCCAGGCTCTTTTCCATCTATACCCAGTAGTCAGAGTGGTCTTTTAAAAGGGAAATTGTATCTTGTCGCTCTCCTACTTAAAACTTTCCTGTGCTTCCCATTACACATCAGATTAAATAAAATTGCTTATCATAGTCCATCAGTCTTTTTTTTTTTTTAAATTCTGGCCCCTACCTCCTCTCCAACTTCATCTCTTGCCGTTATTCTGGGTCCTTATACTCCAGCCACATGGCTGTTTTTCAGTTTCTTAAATACTCTAAGCATGATAATTAGGAGTGTGGGCAAGACAGTCAGACTTCCAGAGAACCAATTCCAGCTTCACTATTTACTGTCTTTATGACAGTGAAGGAAGAACTTAACTTCTGCTTCTGTTTCTTTTCTCCATTCTATAAAATGAGAATAATGGTATCACCTAGATATAGGAAAATTGTGAGGCCTAAAAGAGATCACAAATGTGAACACTTAAGACATGTAGAGAGTGTCTAATAAATATGACATTATTGTCTTTTTCTGGTCCTTTGTATTCTGTGTCATACTTTCTCATTTTAGCCTGTAATAGTGCTGTTTCTGCTGCCAAGAAAGCTTTTTTTCCTCTTGCACTTTGTTTTGCCACCACCTTCTCATCTTTTAGGCATGAGGTTATCTTCTCCAAGAGTTATTTAATGACTACTTATATAAATTAAATACCTCTCCCTCCACCTCTCTATGACCACATCTTGTCTGTTTCCTTTGTAGATTTGCCTGTTTTTGCATAATCTGCCTCACCCACTAGACTATAAACACTATGAAGGTAGGAACCATGTCTTTCTTGTATATTCCCAAAGCTCAACAAAATGCCTGGTATGTAGTAGACTCTCAACACATACTTGTTCAATAGATAGACAAATCAATGTATGTTTATCACCCCAGTCTGCAGGAATCACCTGAATTCCTATAATATAGAGACTCTATAGATACTGGAAATTGACCTTAAGGCCCATTAGCTCAAGTCTCTTATTTTACTGATGTGGAAAGTCATAACAGGATCCTAAGCTTGATGACTGTATTAATGTTACTGACTATGGCTTATGCCCTGATGCTGATAAGCTTTGGTATGTTAGTTCAGCAAAAAATGTCTGTGATGGTTGAGGCCCAGTGTCAACTTGATTGGGTTGAAGGATACAAAGTATTGTTCCTGGGTGTATCTGTGAGGGTGTTGCCAAAGGGGATTAACAGTGGGCTGGGAAAAGCAGACTCACCCGTAATCTAAGTGGGCACAGTCTAATCAGTTGCCTGGGCAGTTAGAATATAAGCAGGCAGAAAAATGTAAAAAGAGAGACTGGCCTAACCTCCCAGCCTACATCTTTGTCCCTTGCTGGATGCTTCCTGCCCTCAAACATCGGACTCCTAGTTCTTCAGTTTTGGAATTTGGACTTGCTCTCCTTGCCCCTCAGCCTGCATGGCCTTTTGTGGGACTTTGAGTTAATACCTAATAAACTTTCCTTTATATATAACATATATAATATATACAATATGTATTTTATATAAGTTATATATAACATATATATGTTACATGTAAGTTACATATGTATATTACATATAAAGGGAAGTTTATTGTATATTATATATAAATTATATATAAAATATACAATATATATACATATATATATATTCCACTAGTTCTGTCTCTCAAGAGAACCTTGACTAATATAGATTTTGGTATGAAGAGTGGTTCTAGAGGAAGAGAATATTGAGGATGGACTTCTTTTGTTGGTTTGTGGGTTTCTGGAGTTGGTTGCTCAATATGATTAGACCCCAAAATGCTAAGGACTCTACTTCTAATAGTATGGAGAACACTGATAGTCCTTGGCATGAACTGTTTAGAGAGTTATGCAAAATAAATGCATTTGACACTCCTAATTCACCACTCATGAGAGGCAAGGAGTTTAGTGACTCTGTACATAATACCTTTGACCATATGCGGAGAACCAAGGAACATAATGAAGCTGATTGGTTGCTCCTAAATTCAGTGGACAAAGTGATGAAAGAAAATGAAGTCAGGGATTCTCTTTCCCAGCTTCAGAAGCAGATATTGAACCTCAAATCTGCTAAGATTGCCCTGAGTGAGAAAGTTGTCTCTTGTAGAGAAAGAACTGAAATTGTGGAAAAACAGATACAAGCTCTTATCATGCAACTGGCTGACCTGCAATGAAAGATGCCTGCACAGCCTCACCAGGTGTCTACTGTTAAAGTGAGGGCATTGATTAGAAAAGAATGGGACCCTGAAACTTGGAATGGGGATGTGTGAAAGGACCCCGATGAAGCTGGAGACACTGAGTTTGTAAACTCTGATGAACCTTTTTTGCCAGAAGAAACAGCTTCCCCATCCCCAGTAGTGGCAACATCCCCTCTGACCCAAGCTGACCTTAGCCTTTCCACCTTTGTCTGAGGAGATAAACCCTGTGCTTCCTGAGGCAACAGTGATGGCCTCCCCTGAGGCAGTTTCTGGGCAAAATAATGTTGATTCTCCTCAGGAGCCATCCCCAACATCCCCGTTTGGTTCTAGACCTATAACTGGACTAAAATCCCAGTAGGCCCCTAGTGGTGAGGTTGAGAGTATGACCCATGAGGAGGTTCACTACACTTGAAAAGAACTGTTTGAGTTTCCTAATTTATATAAACAACAATTTGGAGTACAGGCAGAGGAATGGATATTAAGGGTGTGGGATAATGGTGGAAAGAACATAGAGTTGGATCAGGCTGAATTTATTGATTTGGGCCTGCTAAGTAGGGACGCTGCATTTAATGGTGCAGCTTGGGGAGATAAAAAGTTCTAATAGTTTATTTGCTTGGTTAGTTGAAATATGGATTAAAAGATGGCTTACTCTGAGCAAGCTGGAAATACCTGATCTCTCTTGGTTTAATGTAAAGAAGGAAATCCAAAGGCTTAGGGAGATTGGAATGGTGGAGTGGATTAGTCACTTTAGACCTACTCATCTCAGCTGGGAGGGTCCAGAAGATATACCTTTGACCAATACCTTGCAAAATACATTTGTGAGGGCAGCACCTGCATCTTTGAAGGGCCCTGTAATTGCTCTTCTCTGTATGTCAGATTTAACAATGGGAACCACAGTCACTCAACTACAAAATTTAAATACAATGGGACTCATTGGATCTCAAGGTAGCAGGGGCCAAGTTGTGGCGCTCACTGTCAAAGGCAAGGTAGATGTAGCTACCAAAATGGAAAGCAGAGGCAAAGCAGCAATCAGAATAGTCTCACTTGTGTAGAGCTCTGGCATTACCTAATTGATCAAGTTATTCCTAGAAGTGAAATTGATAAGAAGCCTACTGCATTCCTACTTAATTTATATAAGGAGAAAACTTCTCGATCAAGTGGGCAAAACAATAATTTGAATGATAAAAACAGAGAATCATGGCCTCTAATTAATTTCCAGACTTGAGCCAATTTACAGACTCAGAACCCCTTGAATGAAGGGGAGGCTGAGTCCCCTTGAGGAAAGACCCCACTATATTGCTGACAATTTATGCAGGGAATATTTTGCCCAACCTTCCCCAAGGATACCTTTGGCCTTCACCAGGGTAACTATGCACTGGAGAAAGGGAAATAATCAGACATTTTTGGGGGCTACTGAACACTGGCTCCAAGCTAACATTGATTCCAGGGTACCCAAAATGTCACTGTGGTCCTCTAGTTAAAGTAGGGTCTTATGGAGGCCAGGTAATTAATGGAATTTTATCCTCAGGTACACCTTACAGTGGATCTGGTGGGTCCCCAGATGCATCCTGTGGTAATTTCCCCAGTGCCAGAATGCATAATTGGTATAGACATACTTGGCAGCTGGCAGAATCTCCATATTGGCTCCCTGACTGGTAGGGTGAGGGCTATTATGGTGGGAAAGGTCAAATGGAAGCCATTAAAGCTACCTCTATCTAGAAAAATAGTAAACCAAAAATGATATATCCCTGGAGGGATTGCAGAGATTAGTGCCACCATTAAGAACCTGAAAGATGCAGGGGTGGTGATTCCCATCACATGCCCCTTCAACTCTCCCATTTTGTCCCTGCACAAGACAGACAGATTGTGGAGAATGACAGTGGATTATTGTAAGCTTAAGCAAGTTGTGACTCCAATTGCGGTTACCATACCAGATGTGGTTTCGTTACTTGAGCAAATTAACACATCTCTTTGTATCTAGTGTGTAGCCATTGACTTGGCAAATGCTTTTTCTCTATTCCTGTCCATAAGTCCCACCAGAAGCAATTTGCCTTCAGCTGGCAAGGCCAGCGTTTACTGTCCGACATCAGGAGTATATCAACTTTCCAGCCTTATGTCATAATCTTATTTGGAGAGATCTTGATCACTTTTCATTTCCACAAGATATCACACTGGTCCATTACGTTGATGATGTTATGCTGACTGGATCCAGTGAGCAAGAAATAACAAACACACTGCTATTGGTGAGACATTTGTGTGCCAGAGGATAGGAAATAAATTTGACTAAAATTCAGGGATTTTCTACCTCAGCAAAATTTCTAGGGGTCCAGTGGTATGGGGTCTGTTGAGATATTCCTTCTAAGGTGAAGAATAAGTTGCTGCATTTGGCCCCTCCTACAACCAAGAAAGAGGCACAATGCCTAGTGGGCCTATTTGGATTTTGGAGGCAACACACTCTTCATCTAGGTATGTTACTCTGGCCCATTTACTGAGTGACCTGAAAAGTTGCCAGTTTTGAGTGGAGCTGAGGACAGGAGAAGGCTCTGCAACAGGTCCAGGCTGCTGTGCAAGCTGCTCTGCCACTTGAGCCATATGACCCAGCAGATCCAATGGTGCTTGACATGTCAGTGGCAGATACGGATTCTGTTCAGAGCCTTTGGCAGGCCCCTACAGGTGAACCACAGTGGAGGCCTCTAGGATTTTGAAGCAAGGCCCTGCCAACTTCTGCAGATAAATACTTTCCTTTTCAGAGACAGCTCTTGGCCTGTTACTGGGCTTTGGTGGAAACTGACCATTTGACTCTGGGACATAAAGTCACCATGTGACCTGAACTGCCTTTCATGAACTGGGTGCTTTCTGACCCATCTAGCTATAAAGTGGGTCATGCACAGCAGCATTCCATCATCAAATGGAAGTGGCATATATGTTATCAGGCTCAAACAGGTCCTGAAGGCACAAGTAAGTTACATGAAGAAGTGGCTCACATGCCCATGGTCTCTACTCCTACCACCCTGCCTTCTCTCTCCCAGCCTGTACCGATGGTCTCATGGGGAGTTCTCTATGATCAGTTGACAGAGGAAGAGAAGACAAGGGCCTGATTCACAGATGGTTCTGTACAATATGCAGGCACCACCCAAAAGTGGACAGCTGCAGCACTACAGCCCCTTTCTAGGACATTCCTGAAGCATAGCGGTGAAGGGAAATTTTCTCAGTAGGCAGAACTTTGAGCAGTGCACCTGGTTGTGCACTTTGCATGGAAAGAGAAATGACCAGATGTGCTATTATACACTAATTCATGGGCTATAGCCAATGGTTTGGCTAGATGGTCAGGGACTTGGAAGAAGTGTGATCAGAAAATTGGGGACAAAGAAATTTGGGAAAGAGGTATGTGGATGCACCTTTGTGAGTGGTCAAAAACTGTTAAGATATTTGTATTCCATGTGAATGCTCACTAACAGGAGACCTCAGCAGAAGGAGGTTTTAATAATTAAGTGGATAGGATGACTCATTCTGTGGACATCACTCAGCCTCTTTCCGCAGCCACCCCTGTCATTGCCCAATGGGGCCATGAAGAACATCGCCATGGTGGCAGGGATGGAGGTTATACATGGGCTCAGCAACATAGACTTCCACTCACCAAGGCTGACCTGGTTACAGCCACTGCTGAGTGCCCAATTTGCGAGCAGCAGAGACCAACACTGAGCCCTCGATATGACCATTCCTCAGGTTGATCATTCAGTTTCCTGGTGGCAGGTTGATTATATTGGAACTTTTCCATAATGGAAAGGGCAGAGGTTTGTCCTCACTAGAATAGACACTTATTCCGGATATAAGTTTGCCTATCCTGTGTGCAATGCTTCTGCCAACACTACCATCTGTGAACTCACAGAATGCCTTATCCACCATCATGGTATTCCACACAGCATTGGCTATGAGTAAGGCACTCACTTTGTGGCTAAAGAAGTGTGGTAGTGGGCTCATACTCATGGAATTCACTGGTCTTACCATGTCCCCCATCATCTTGAAGCAGTTAGACTGATAGAATAGTGGAATGGCCCTTTGAAGTCATAATCACAATGCCAACTAGGTGACAGTACTTTGCAGGGCTAGGGCAAAGTTCTCCAGAAGGCCATGTATGCTCTGTATCAGCATCCAATATATGATACTGATTCACAGGTCTAGGAATCCAGGGGTGGAAGTGGAAGTGGCACCACTCACTGTCACCCCTAGTGATCCACTAGCAAAATTTTTGCTTCCTGTTCCTGTGACACTACATTCTGCTGGCCTAGAGGTCTTAGTTCCAGAGGGAGGAATGATGCTATCTGGAGACAAGAGAAAAATTCAATTAAACCAGAAGTTAAGATTCCCGCTTGGACACTTTTGACTCCTCCTACATGTAAGTCAACAGGCTAAGAAGGGAGTTACAGTGTTGGCTGGTGTGATTGTCCTGGACTATCAAGATGAAATCAGTCTTCTACTCCATAACAGAGGTAAGAAGAGTATGCATGGAATACAGGCGATCCCCGTGATTAAGGTCAATGGGAAGCTAAAATAGCCCAATCCAGGAAGGACTGCAAATGACACACACCCTTCGGTAATAAAGATTATGTATGATGTCAGGAGATGTGTATGGTTAAATTTGACAATGGATGGACTTGTGATGGTTAATACTGAGTGTCAACTTGATTGGACTGAAGGATACAAAGTATTGATCTTGGGTGTGTCTGTGAGGGTGTTGCCAAAGGAGATTAACATTTGAGTCAGTGGGCTGGGATAGGCAGACCCACCCTCAATCTGGGTGGGCACAATCTAATCAGCTGCCAGCATGGCTAGAATATAAGCAGGTAGAACAATGTAAAAAGAGAGACTGGTCTAGCCTCCTAGCCAACCTCTTTCTCCCTTGCTGGATGCTTCCTGCCCTCAAACATCGGACTCCAAGTTCTTTAGTTTTGGAACTTGGACTGGCTTTCTTTGCTCCTCAGCCTGCGTATGGCTATTGTGGGACCTTGTGATCATGTGAGTTAATACTTAATAAACTCCCCTTTAGAGAGTTCTGTCTTTCTAGAGAACGCTGACTAATGTAGTGTCCAACACTCTTCACTCTGCTTATAGATTCTTCACTCAACCCTTTTTCTTCCAGATACCATGGTCTGTCTATTCCATATAGATTTACCTGGAAGGAAAATAATTGACACATGTTGGGGAACATTTGAAAGAAGCCAGGAAACAGGCTTTATGGAAAGACAGTTGAGAATAAGATGAAAGAAGGTTCTGGCTCATTTCGTCACTGGTCAATATTCTGGAACTTTAAATTTCTAGGTAAATGAACAATTGGGGGTGTCTTTCCTTCAATACTATTATTGCCATTTCCTTGTTACTATAATTATTTAAGGTGATGAATAGATAAGGCTTAAGTAAACACTCAATATTTGTTATCTTGTCTTTTCCTTTATCCAAGCCCGAAGAGTACTTTGCTGCTATCTCTTCCTCCAAATCCAACCCTTCACTGTCCTGTTCGCCTTATTGCCAAATTAATTTTTCAGAAACTTTGCTTTGCATATGTCACATTCCTGTTCAACAATATTCAGTATATTCCTTCTGCTTTTATAATAGATTCCTGACTCTGTGGCCTGGAGTTCAAGGCTCTCCATATTGTGGTCCTATCCCTTTCTTTCTCATCCTGAATCATGCTCTCTGCTAGATCCTCTCTCTGCTAGAAATTTGCTTCATCCAGTTCTCCATGCTCTTCCTCCCTCCATCCTTTGCTCAGTGCCTTCCTCTTGCATGCAAGATCCTCTTTACTCATGTCAAGTGCATAAGCCTACCTTCCTCTAGATCCCATTCAATTGAGGCCCTTAGTCAGGTTTTCTAGGGCTGCCCCAGGTCAGTGTTTCTTCCAACTCTTTTGTAGAAGAAGTCCACAGGAGGCTATGTGGTATTTTCAGAGCCACTTCTGAATGTTAAACTCATAAAGATTACCCAAAATGTAGTATTAACTATCAGGAGGTATTACCTTGCCAAACAAGACCACAGGAAATCTGGAAGGGAAAAGGGAAATAATATAGAAATCAGGCAAAAACTGCTTAGTCTGTTACTGAAGAATCTTTTCTTTAAAAAAAGGAGAGGTCTGCATGAGGCAAACATAGGAAGGAGTTAAAATTAGCAAAATGTATATCCAGCTCAGGCCAGGAAGGGAGCATTTGAATGTGGAGAATATAAGGAAGCAGCAGGCTCTTGAAGGGAGTGGTTTATGCTTCAGAAAGCTCATCTGAGACTAGTTAACTCCTTTGACCTGTGACTAACTCATTTTTATTTTGTCTTCCCTCATTAAATACTCATCTGATTATGAATTCAAGCTCCTCTCTTCTTCCCTCATCCTCTCAGACACCTTGAGACCATAGCGGGATGCTCTCCCATATGGATCAATGGGATTTTGTCATTAGAAAAGAATATGCCCTTGTAAACATTCTGATATCCTGATTTTTTTTACCTTACTCTCTTGTGAATGTGGTTACTAGGGGTCAGGTTCCCACATTCTGATCAGTGCTGGCCACCAAATCAAGCTAAGATTCTTACTCTGCAAACTTGAGGCCTATACCCTGAAGCAGGTTGACCCCACTAGGTCCTGCCCCTGTGAACACCTGGCCTTACAGAAGGCTTCTTCTCAGCCTTTTCATCTCTGTCTTCAACAGCACTCATCTGGCCTTAAGTAAATGTCACCTTGTTGTGTAACTTCCCAGGGTGCCTGAAGAGACTGAGATTTCCTGTAAGATAGGTCTGTATGTCTTAACCCCAGTGACTGAAACAGTACCTTGACTGAATATAGCCAATATATTATTAATACAGTTGTTGCCAATCTTCCTCCACTAGAATATATCATCCCTCTGTTGCCTTACTTACTCTACTGCTGTATCTCTAATCCCTAATAAATAGTGCCTGGCACATATTTGGTACTCCAAAATATTTAATGATTGAATCATCTGAGAAGCCATGATATTTTATTCCTTTTAGGTTCTTTTTACTTCAAAGTCTACAAGACAGTCAGTTAATCCACTCTCTGTGTCTCTGCTTTCTGACACTCCCTGCCTCATCAGGATTTCAGATATACTCTTGGTTCCTTGTCAAATACAGTAATACTCTTAGTAGTGTACATATGTATCATGCACCCTTTTAAGAACTTTGTATATATTCACTCTTTTAATTGTTACAATCAGTCTGTGAAGAGATAATGCAATTATCCTCATGTTGCAGATGAGGCACAAGGTGGTAAAGTGACAGCATTGGATATGAACTCAGGCAATTAGGCATTGGAGTTTGTGTTCCTAATCACTAAACCAACTGCCTCTCCAATGGTTATAGCACCTACCTCTTTATTTGGGAATGGCCCAATTCATAAAATTCTAGTGCATGTCAGAAGGGAGTCTTGGCTAAGACATATGGGGAAGAAGCCTACCCTGCACATTGTTCACACATCATATTAATAATGAGCATGGTTTATTTATTCACAACGTCATGAATGCACAAGCAGATCAACCATATATAGGATTAGATCAAAGAAAGAGCTCCAGCTCTGCCCTGGAGCGCTGATAATCTAAAGGCATAAAACTGACTCTCTAGGCTAAAAAGTGGAAACAACCAGGCTTAGGGAACAATGGAGAACTATCACCCATCTGCATCAGAAAATGGTAGCTTCAGTCACTCTGCAGGATGAAAGAAAAAATGCCTTATAGTTATCAGATATTTTTATGCCATAAAAACTCACATCAAAATGCTCTTCTAATGGCCTTCTCTTTCCTGACCAGGGGTACACCTCCCAGTTGCTGCTAATGGGCTTCAGTTCCCCTATTATCATTAGAAGTTTCTGCAAGTGCTCTAAAGGCTGAAGCCCTTGATGACTTTGTGTGACCTGTGCTCTAGGAGCTGCTTATATATATGTTAGGAAGACAAATTTTGGAGCCAGACACTACTTAGTTCTAATTAACCTGGTTAATTAACGTTGTAGAGTCTCAGTTTCCTCATCTGTAAACCACATACTTCATAAGCTGGTCTGATAATGTGACATACTAAGACATTATATTTATTTGGGTTTCTCCCCCAAATCTTGACGTAAATATCCCAAAACTCTTGTAAATAGGGGCACTAGGAGAATCTTTTGTTGTATTTGGTTTTCGACCCTCCCACTCCCCCCACACCCAGTTTTTGACACAGAGCTCCTAACACTTTTATGATTTCCTGAGTAACATGAGCCTCTGACACAAAGTTTCTAAATCTCTTGAAATTTTTCAGTTGATGAAAGTATCTTTTGTTTTATTTAGTGACTCTTGGTGGACATCTGAATACCCTTGGGTTGAAGGCTGGTTGCCAGGGAAACAAATTATGTGATTAGAGTGTTAAATCTTTTAGTCCTATTCTTCAGCCTCTGAGGAGAGGGAAGGGGTTGAATGTTGACTCGATCGCCAATGGCCAACAATGTAATCAATCATGCCTACATAGTGAAGCCTCCACAAAAACCTCTCCAGGACTTGAAGAATTTCAGGGTTGCTGGAGATGCTTGGAGGTGTACCAAGTGACAGCAGGGTTGTTCTTTTCCTGCAACCCTCTGCACCAATACCTTTTCCTATCTATCTCTTCATTTGGCTGTTTGTCAGTATCCTTTGTGATACTGTTTATATATAAACTGACAAATGTTAAATGTAGCCCTGTGTTCTATGAACCAACCCAGCATATTAAATAAACCCAAGAAGAGGGTAGTGGGAACCCTGACTTACAGCTAGTAAGAGGTATAGGTGATAACCTATTACTTGTGATTGGTGTCTAATGTGGGGAAGTCAGTCTTATTGGACTGAATCCTTACCCTGTGGGATCTGACCCAAACTCCAGGTATATAATGTCAAAATTGAATGTAATTATAGGACACTAGTTGGTATCTGCTGGAAAATTGGTTGCTGGTAGGGAGAAATCCTCACACAATTTGGTGACCAGAACTTAAGAGGTGTGTTGATAGCCTGCACTCAGATTTCAGTCAGTCAGAGCTTCTGTCGCTAGCCTCCAGGCTGCTTTGTAAGGGCAAACTTTTTCCAGAACAATAGAAAGACTCTCTAAGACCTCTGGTTCCTAAGAGGGTACTCAACGTGAGGGAAGGACAAAACCAGAGTAGACCATTGCCTAGCTCATAGTAACCACTCTATGGGTAGTATGTATGTATATACACATACTCTATTCTCTGAAATAAGGCATCAGGCTCTTTGAAGGACAAATAACTTGCACTACTAGCAGATCATGAGACTTTAGCCCTGGGATTCAGCTTTGCACTTGTTTTCTCACCCATATGGTAATACCCACCTTCTAAGTACTGAGCAGTCACCCAGTGTCAGATGATGTCAGTCCTGTGTCACGCAGTCCCCAGCAGGAAACAGATAGCAAGTTCCATTAGAATAGTTCATGAGAAGCTCTAATAAAAGGATATTCATAGATGTGGGTGAAGTTTGGGGAACATAGAAGCAATTGGGTGATACCTCTAGTTAATAAGAATGGGGCCATTATCACCCTAGGGTGAAGGGGGAGAAAAGGAGCTATTATCAAAACCTGCAGGAGTCAGTTCCGAGCAGAGGCTACTTTGATAGAGTTTGACCTTAGTTAGAAGGATGTGGCCACCCTGCAGGGTGACCTCAAATGAAGGTGTCCATGAAAAGCCACAATCTCATTCTCTTCCCCTTGTGACCTCATGCTAGGGCTCTGCTGTGGCCAAACCTAACCTGAAGCCAGATGTCAAGAGAGCCCCTTGCTGTAATCCGTATTAGTCAAGATAGAGAAAGATGGATATCTATGCTTCTCCATAGATACAGCTCTTTATATAGATTACCTATTTAATCCTTACACTCTCCTTGTAAGATAATTATTATTGAAGTTTTTCAGAAGAGAACACTGACTTTTAAGTAGTAAACAATTTACTATATGTTTTTATGTATATATACACACATACATATATTTCCACATATTTATCTAATGTTTATTTTTTTATTTTTGTTTTAAAAGTATGATGTGTTTATTACAGAAAATTTGGAAATACAAACCCCTTTCTCCCAAAAGAAAGTAATAATCAAATAACTTTGTCATCATAGATCACCTCTATTAACATATTTGCACATCTATTTTATATGGTACATTTAATATGGCATGTTTTAACTTCATTTTATTATATTCATTTTAATTCAATTTATTTCATTTCATTTATGAAAAATATGTGAAGTTTCAATGTGTCAGACACTATTCTATGTATTTTACAAATATTAACTAAATAAATTTTCATAACACTCTTATGAGGGTAGGTATCATTATTATGCCAATCATACAGATAAGAAAGGTTAGGTAATTTGTCCAAAGTCACATATCTAGTGAATAGTAAAGTTTATATTCAAATATAGGCAACTGGATTTGTATTTGGCTCCTATTCTTAATCATTCTGATCTACTAACTCTCACATACACATACACTGCAAACTTGGAATCATTACTGTTTTCTGTGTTTTATTTTTATCTAACTATATGTCTTCAGCATGCCTTCATATAGTAGTTCTTTTTCTTGATCATCCTAAATGTAACTAGGTATGGAAATAAGTATTTTAGCAAGGAATAGAATATGCTAGTAAAAAGCTGCTAAAAATCAGGTAGAAAAAAATGTACCCCCAAAACACACACACACACACACACACACACACACACACACACAGCCAGCACACACAGTCAGAAAACTAAAGGAAAAATGTTAATATCTAATATCGCTAGTCAAGTATTGAATAATTTGACATGTAGAGTAACCTTCACATGGGTCACTTAAATAAGACTCAGTGTGTTTAACTGGATGTATATGTTTCATTAATTTCATAGGGTCATAGATAATTCATTGACAACTAGTTAACTGCCACATATGCAGTCTAATATGGGCATTTGAAATGTATAAGAGGCTTTGAGGATTTAGGGACATGTGAAATGATTCCACTAACCTCTCTTGCTGACAGTATAGTTGTGGAGGCAAGATATATATGCGAAGAAAAATGTTATAGACTGAATATTTGTATCCCCCTAAAATTCATAAGTTGAACTTCTAATTCCTAGTGAGATGATACTTGGAGACAAGAATGTTGTGAGCTAATTAAGGTTGGATGAGGTCATGAGATGGGGCCCTTAGGATAGGATTAGTGGCCTTATGGGAAGAGACACCAGCTTGCTCTACCCACCTCCTCCAGGACTGAACCTGCACAAAAAAAGTTCATGTGAGCATATAGCAAGATGGTGGCTGCATATAAGCTAATAGAAGAGGCCTCAGAATGAAACCTTCCTTGCCAACATCTTGCTCTTGGACTTCCCAGACTTCAGAACTATGAGAAAGAAGTTTCTGCTGTTTAAGTCATCTGCTCTGATATTTTCATATGGCAGCCTGAGCTGACTAATATAAGTGAGATACACTTTTTAAAAATAGTTAAAGACAGAAAGTGCCTAGTACTAAGTGAAGAATATAATAAATGTTTTAGAGGCAGGAGGGATCTGAGCAGCTATGGTGATACAAGAAGACTCCCAGGGCTTGGTGGTATTGGGGTGGAGGAAAAGGCTGCAGACTCACAAACAAGAGTACTTAAGGATCATGCAGATTCGAACATGCCTACTCATATTCATATGATTGGTCTGAACTAACAACTCTAGGGCTCTGTATTTGTCCTTCTCTCTGACTGACATACTCATCTCCCCTTCTTCATCTAGTTAATGTTTCAGCCTCAACGCTCAGCTTAAATGTTTCATCCTCAAGAAAGCCTTTGCTGACTCCCAGGTTTGGTTGTGATAGCCAGTTAGAGAATTCCTTCAACTTTTCCATTATGGCAGTTTCCATAATGATAATTAAATAATTAATTTGCATAAGTTTTTATTAATGCTTGTCGACCACACTGGATTTCAAGATCTGTAATTGCCCAATTTGGATTTTTTTTGTTTCCCATTGTAGTCCCAAATTCTGGCACAGTCTTTGGAGGCATTAAGTGCTCAATGTTTGTTTGTTGATTGACTAAATGAACTCTCCCCACAGGAAATGCCTTCTTTGCTGTAACAGTGACTTATTTTAAAAACTGAGTCTTTTTTTAGGTCAGAGTTAAGAACCATATATATAATTAGAAAATCAAACACTACATGATGTCACTCATAAGTGGGAATTGAACAATGAGAACACATGTACATGGGGAGGGGAATGTCATACACTGGGGCCTGTTAGGGGTAGGGGGCTAGGGGAGGGATAGCATTAGGAGAAATACCTAATGTAGATGACAGGTTGATGGGTACAGCAAACCACCATGACACGCATATACCTCTGTAACAAGCCTGCACGTTCTGCACATGTAGCCTAGAAGTTAAAGTATAATTTTAAAAAAAGAACTATATATAATCAAAGGAATATTTTGTGGCCTCCTAGGCCATGTTTTAAATATAAGCTGGTTGGCTCAGATCTACCACAGTCGTCTTCTGAACTTCAACTTGTTTCTGATTTATAGAAATATGACAGAATGAAAGCTCAGGGTCAAATGACAGAATAGATTGAGTGGAATCGATGGCCAGATAATTTCTATAAGAGAGCAGGGGTGTGGTTCAGCCATTCCTTCAAACGTTTGAAACAATTCATAACAGACTAAGACCAATTTCTTTTGTTGTTATTTTTTAAAGGTTTCACTTAAAAATGTGAAGAAAATTGACTAAACTGCAAATTTTTTTATTACAGCCCTTTCCAAGTATTGGAGATAAAACAAACTTAACCATATTTCTTTTAGGGGGAACTGAGCTCCTTAACTATTTAGGAAGGGAGGTGGAGGAGCTAAGCAGGAATGTTTCTTCCTTTTGTGTTAGGTTGTCTGTGAGAATCCTTTGACTATACTCAGGTACCCTAATATTCAGCTTCCTATGGTATCAGATGTTTGGAAGAAAAGGCAAGATCTGTTTTTAGAAACATCTATTTAACAAAGAGTTCAGAAATACCCATTCTAATGGCTTTGAAATTAGCTACTTCTGACCTCTTTCAGGGCAGTTTCCATTTTTCTGAGATGACCCTGGCAGTGACAGTCCTAAGTCAGACTCCCAGGTCTCCAGTCCCTCTCCTTCTGCCTCTGCAGAGCATGTGGCCATCCCATCTAGATCACGAAGACCAGATCTAGAGAGCTTGAGAGAGCTTGACATAGTCACAGCCACTTTCTCCTTTGGACATTGTGGCGACTGCAAGGTCCATGGCATGAACAAGACATCTCTAACCAGGGCCTGTGGTTGCAGGACCTAACAGTAGCCAAGCTTATGTATCAATGGCCAAATGATCACAACCAAGACCCTGTATATTGACAAGTTAATAATGTTCAGATAACTTTTCTAATGTGAAAATCCCTTCCAAGATCTCGATTACACTCATAATCACAATGCAGCTGGTGAACTGTTTTTCTTTAAAAATATGCCATGAACAAATATAACTCAAAGCCATCTCACATGTCTAAATACTAGAACACTTCCCCTTTCTACTGGTCACTTTTTCTATCTAAAACTCAGCTGAGAAGTAATCAGAAGTTAATATTTTAAAAAGCTGATAGGAACCAACTAGATATCTCAATACCCGTATATTAAGTTGATATGCTTTATGTATATAGCCTCTCTGATCTTAACAGTATATTCTCACTCCATACAAAATTTTAACAAGTGTCGGAGTATGGTGTTGCAGCTCATAGTATATTAGGAACAATATATTAGGAAAGGCAAACATACTAGAATCAGTAAGAGGCCACAACAGATGATCATATTGTGATAAAGAATGCAAAGAAATGAGAAAAGGCAGACTCAAGAACTACAAATTAACGTCTCAGTGACTGGGGTCACTTTGTGTGTGGGCAAGTGGCCCTCTCCACTCATACTGGGAAACAGAACGTCTGTGTTACAACACTGCAGAGCAATAGGATGTTCATAGTGCTGAACCCAGATCATCAAGCAAAAAATAAAGTGGAAAATTTATAACAAGTAACCTCTGCTTGAGCCATAGCAAATAATTCAAAGCATTTTAGAAACATTTTCAAGTAAAATCGTTTAAATAGAACACATTGTAAGACTCTAATAGGTAAGTTTTGGTTACCTAGAAAATTCATTTATTTGAAACACCTTATTTTGTGATAATGTCAAATATGTCAGGTGTCTTATGTTGTGAGCACTGAAGAGCACAGATAACGCAATTTTGATTTCATAGTCAAACTGAAATATTCATGAGATTATATTTTCTCAAATAAATTTAACAATAGTATATGGTCTCTCTTCCTAACATGGTTGGAATTGGGGCTAGGGAGAAAGAGACACACGCACACAAATAGGGGCTCTGTCCTATCAACAAAATGTTTGCACCTGACTAATTACAAATATTCCATTGGGAAGCTGTAGGGAAGATAAATTCTCCAACCTGTGTAAACTTCAGTCTGATCAACAACAGATTGAAGTAATTCAGTTAGCAAATGTTTTCAGTGGAGTAGAGGAATCTCATTTAAACAACCAAAACTATGGGAAGAAAGCCTTAGCATTCTAAAAAGCTTGGCTCTTCGTATCTCAGTATTATATCCGTCAGACAAAAAGGTACTCAAATAATGTGTGTGTGTATTCAGATTTTCCTGTTGTTTGTTTGTTTGTTTGTTTCTGCTTTGTTTTTTTTTGCAGACGACACCAAGTATATTTTCTTCTCCTTTGTTATTAGATTTGTCTTTGTCTGAATTCTTGGGTACTATGGAGATAAGCACTTTGAAATTACCCAGAGAGAAGCAGATTAATGGTTTTGTTTTTCAAATATCTTAGTAAGAGATTTGAAAATTATTATTTGAAAGGTTGTAAGTAGATACTTAATGAAGCACAGCAAATTGAGTATCCCTTCCAGACACACTTAATTAGCACCACGGACCAAAGGCCCACAAAATAAAACTATTCTAAGCCAAAGTCAGAAGTCCGCAGGGGTCATTACTTACCTCTGCTTCCCGAATTCCACTTGTGGGAATGACCCATGTTGTCTAAACACATTGCTCTGAGCTTGCTCTCTATCTTGCAGTCTGCGGTGAAAACTATGAGGTACTGGTGGGACTTGGGCAATGTCTCATCTATCACCAGTTTGGGGAACTTAGCTAAGGTTACTCAGAACCCCAAAGTTTCAGTAGTTAGATGTTTTTTTTAAAGAAATACTGTATTTCAGAGCAATAAATATCTCTAGTAATGGGAAAAATGAGACTTAGTGATGACAGCCTGGGTTACTCTAAGAAATCCTTGGAACTGCTGTGACAAATATTTGCTGATGGAAGAAAGATCTTCCCACTCAGAGATGTTCCACCCGACTCCTATCTGTCGTGGGCCAGTAGTTCCCTTATACCTCTGTGCCACAAATTCAGTAGGTGCTTATTAAATTAGGTCCAATCCTCTACTGGTAATAATGGATTCCCCACACATCAGTTCTTTTCCTAACTCAGACTTCATTGATGAGGGCCCATTTCTTTTTCCATACCTGGTTCACCTGCTTTGGGAGGGAGTGGGCTCTTGGAATCCAGTCCTAGTATGGTTCTAGGTAACATGAATGACAGTCTTCTCTCTATTCCAAGTCAATGACTCTATGGTCCTGGTTTAAGTTTAAATTTGAAGAATCGTGTACCGTCTCCAGTTGTGCCCTGATGATTTCTACCCAGGAACAATGGGAGATTATAGTTCAAAATGGTGAATGACAATAACCATTTAAGGTGAATGACAATAACCAATATAAGGTCTTTTTAAAAGACCTTATAGTTTTTAAAGCACTTTTGTGTGCATGGTCTAGTCTGAATTTCTAAATAATCTTGTGTAGGAAGTGGTACAAGGATTAACTTTATCATCCTTATTTTACAGATGAAGAAGCTGAAGGAGAATGACTTACTCAGTCACACACCTAGGAACTGGAAGGAGAGAAACGGACTGAGGCCTTCTGGATCCATGCATTCTACTTGTGGCTGCTGCCTCTCTTGGCCATCCCAGAGCATCAGGTGATACTGTGATATAATAGCAGCAATAACAACAAGAAATCAATGTTGTCCCTTGTATGTTAAGGTAATATGGATACCATGAAAGGCCAGTTCAAATCCATCTTCTTGTACTTCATGTGACAATGTCAGACTGTCAGGTTCATGACTGTGCCAAATGTCATGCCCAGGACCAGGTTCCAGCCCATGCCAAGGTTTGAGGGAGTGGGTGGATGAGCACAAAGAACACTTGCAGGGGCCACAGGCAGGTGAAAGATTATTTTATTCAGCAGTAGCTCTCATCAACAGCTTTCTCACACTGTCCGCCCTGTCTCGGCTGCTTGAGCCAGCGGGTCTCACATGCAGCTGTGCCACCAGCTCTCCCTGCCTTCAGGGCCAGCAGCTTAACAATTTCTCTCTCTGGGCACAAGTGAGCCAAGCTGTGTCCTGTGTCTGTCTTTGCAGATGGACAGCTTTGGCTCTCTCTCTTACTTTGAGCGCCAGCACTCCTACACAGTGTCAACAGGGCAATTATACCTTTTACAGACAATAGTGGCATAGAGCCAAGTGATGAGCTTTCCTCATGTTACGGCTACGGCAGTGAGCCGTATGTCTATGTTATGTCTACATGGCTTTGATAACAAGCAGAGTTAAATGCCTGTGCTCGAAACTCGCTGAGTCACTCTGGATGTTTATCTTGGTCTCTTACCTGACCAAAGCACAGCCATGTTCCTTACACAGACATTTCCAAGTTCTTTGGAATTTGTGAGTAGTGAAGCCTTGGAAGGAGATAAAACCAATGTGCCCTTCTGGCAATGAAGTCTTCAACCTGATTAGCACCAGGCTGTAGCTAATGGAGAGCACAATCATGTGTAATGAGTAGATTAAGCTGCTTTTATTAAAGGGTAGAGAAACCCAGAAAATGCCTATAAATGCATATTTTCCCACATTAGAAATATTTTATGTGCCCTTCTGTGTGTTATCTCTGATGAAATGAATGAGTTTACTCATGTCTTTTTTTTGGAGCAGAAATTCTAGAATGAAACTGGCAAAAGTGAGGCCTGTGATGGAGTGCTGCTGGGACCCCTGCCGCACCACACAGGCTAGCACACATTTCAAAGGAATCATAACTTCCACACTCCTGTGGTCCTGCCAGCTCAATTAGAGGGCCAGCCTGGCCTTCTTTATCATGCCCTGTGGGAATACCCTTTAATATTGCTAAGGATCCTAAAGCTGAGTGAGAGAACAGAATGAAAATCTGACCCCAGGAGAGTATTTGATCTCTGAGTTGGGTCACAGTGAGAGCAGACACCTGCCTGTGAGGATAGTCTCATGCTAACTGAATCTATCAGTCTGGGCCAGGCTAACTGCAGCCAAATGCAGGCAGGTGTTTACCTAAGCTAACCCTTGAATGACTGGCTGTGTACCAGCAATGAGCATATTCACTGAGCCTGGAGTTCCAGATAATCATAATCTCAGGTCTGCTTTCAGAAGCAGGTTTTTCAGGTTCTGTATTCAGATTTCTTGCTGAAACTGTTGTAGAAAACAAGAGAACCTGTCTAACAGACCCCAGCACCTGAATCAGAGGGAAAAAACACGGGACTGTTTCAACCTCAGCCATTCTTGTCCCCACCGCCACTTCTCACTTAGCTCCTGAGAGTGCTAGCCTTTTCTCTTACTGTCTGTTTTAACTGAGATAAGAATTTAAGATGGAGGAAGATGGAGAGATGAATGAAACAGGATGCAGAAAGCAGAAGGAAGCATGTATAATGAGGCAGGTTTCTGGGTGACTGTTTTGCCTGGGGCAAAAAAATATTAAAACCCCCTGCAAAATAAAAGATTATTTTGTCTCCTTTGTACTTGTGACCTCAGACAACCAATTTCCTTCAGTGCAGTTAAAGGCTGTAGCATAATGTGATGAACATTATTACTGCAAACAACCAGTTTCTCAAGCGTTGCTTGGTGGAAAGGCAAAGTAGCCATCTATTAGCTTCAAGGCATGCTTTCCCCTCCTCCTGTAACTAGTAAATGGCCATTGCAGTATATACAGATCCACCTCCTTCTGAATTTCCACAGTATACACAGAGCCTGAGGTCCCACAGTATGTACAGAGCCACTTTCCCTCTGAGATGCCACAGTATATACAGAGCCACCCTCTCTCTGAGGTTCCACAGTTTATCCAGATCCCCCCACCCCACTCTAAGGTTCTGCAATATATAGAGAGCCAGCTTTCCTTTGCGGTTCCATAGCATATGCAGAGCCAGACTCTCTCCGAGGTTCCACAATATGTACAGAGCCAACCTCCCTTTGAGGTACCACAGTATATGCAGAGCTAGCCTCCCTCTAAGGTACTGCAGTGAAGAACAATAATGATAAATAATAAGGAAAAAAAGAAGAGATAAGCTAAATTAGATGCACTTCCTATCTCTATTTGGTACAATTTTTCAAAAGCAAGAAGAAGATTGAAATATGAGAAGTGGAGAGACAATGTCTCTGTCCCACAAAAAGTTAAAAAAACCCATAACATTGTAACCATTTTTGGTATGAAGCAAATGTTCAGAATCCTCATAAATATGACAATGTTCAATGATTGGCCTCAGAAAAGAAACTCATATAAAAAGCTGCTAGAGGAAAACAACAAATTGAGGCCCATTGCAACATAAATTTATGAAAAATTATAGTGTCTAGTCTCTAAAAAAGGGAACTTCAGAAATCTTTCTGGATTTCAAGGATTAGTTTTTTCCTAAATCAAACGGCATTAGTGATCATCCAATGATATTACTTAGAGCAGCCATCAGGAGATCATGAAGACCACCTTCAAATATGGTCTGTACGTTTGTGGAAACATTTGCTTTTGTAGCAGCAACACTGCTGTGTGATCCACATGGATTGTTTTTAGTTTCAAAATGCAATACTCTGTTGGGACAGAATTGAAGGAAGAAATTATTTTCTCTAGTTAATGCCTCAAGTCAGAGACCTTCCTGAATCCAGCAGTGTTGCTAGCAGGATTGCCTATAAGCATAATGTATGACTCACAAGTACATATGGCAATTATATTTAAAACAAGACCTGGGTATGGAGTTCCATTTTTACCTATTGTGCTATTTGCACTAATAAAGGTTTCACAAAGAAGTCCTATTCAGCCTGGGTGGTTCTAGCCACACCTGTTAATGGGAAGTCATGTTATTGGGTTACCTTAATGAAAACAGAAAAAAATAATCATGGTGTTAGGTTTTTCTAAATGTTAAAAAAATAGAAAAATATCATGTCACTGTTGCCTACTGACATCAGATTTTTTTAAACCATGCTCTGTTAGAACTAGAAGGGCTTGGGCACAAGACAAAGTGGGACCTGAGGAAAGTCTGGGTTCAGAGGGGACCTCTGGGCATCATCAAGGCTCAGAAGCTATAGGGACACATCAGTGCCAGTGGAGCTGGAGCAAGGATTTCCTGTCTGAAGACATGGTGGTATGGAAATCTCCTAGGCTATGCTTTAACATACAGAGGCCAAATAAACATCAACATGTTTCTGGAGATGGGATCATGGGAGGAGGAAGGCACTGATTTTCTGGGGAAAATATGATCCATCTGCGGCCTTAGGTACTCTATAAATAGCCAGTATCCTTCCCAAGGTTACACCTCAGTGGTTATTGCCTTTTTTCTCTGTGCTTTTATTTTGCAATTGTCACCCAAATATCAGGAAGAACTACATCTGAGCCAATGGAGACCTTCCAGCCCAAGTTGGCACCAGAGCTGGTATTAGGGTGAGATGAGTAAAGTGTCGTGCACATTTAGGGTCAGATTCTGTTTGTATTAAAAACTTTGATATTTTCTTCATCTTGGATTTTGGATCATTGCTTTTTGAAAAATATCACACAAAATATTACTTATCTTGACAACCTATTTTTTTACCCCCCCTTAAATTTTGAGCCTGAGGTGAGTGCCTCTCTTGCCTCATCCTGGTCCCATGATTTGGCCCTTGACTTGTCTTAGGATATGATTTCCACAGCAACAGACTAAACCGATAATCCCATCGGTGGTCATGGAGTTTAGGGAATTGTACCTTCTGGTGACACAGAAGAGGCACTTTCTGCCCCAGAGCCTAGGAGAGATGGTAAGAAATCAGTGAACTTCCATGGCTTGGGTTTTTGTTAAGGATTGGCCATCTCTTCATAGGCACTTTTATAAATGCAGTGTAGTTAAAAATCAGTATAATTTCTTTAAAAGTAGAAACCAAACTCAGTCATGTTTTGATTTAGTACTGAAAATAAATGAGAATCCATTTGCTCTTGGACTGAAATGAATCCAGCCATTTTTATCATCCTCTATTTGCTTTCAATGAAAAATACTTTTTGAAACATAAACATGATAAATGGTTCAAAATTAATTTGAGAGTTATGAGATGAGTTGTACCTAATAAAACAGAAAAATGGCAGCAAGGAACACTTTTCTGTAGAGAAATAAGAAATATATCCTACAGGGAGAGTTGCTCAGAGAATTGCTTTTTGCTGTGCAGCTTATGTTTAATCCCCACTGTGGTCAACAGTTGTCAGGCTTTTGAAGGGCTCCATATAAACACAGCCAAGATTGTTTTTTTCTAATGACTCTCTATATTCTCCCTTTACATGTTTTCTTTCCCTTTAGAACCTTGTCCTGATGACCCTATATATTGTTGCAAACAACTTGTAATGTGCTCCAGCTGCTTTTCTTTTTGTCTCCTCACCCCATCAGTCAGGACTGGCTGTAGTAATAGCTTGATCATGAGTTCATATTCACATGTCTAGAGGTAGGTAGTCCATGGCTGGTAAAAATTATTTTAATCTAGGCCCATGATTACCCTGAAAAACTTATGTAAGGAAGAGATTCATACAAGTTTGTTTCTTAAATTATATGTCCTTAATACCTGTAAATACTGGGTAGAACATGATGGGTATATGGTACATTACATGGACAGAGAAAGAAGAGAACTGGGTGGAAGATTGAAGGCTGAACATAGATTCTAACATTTAGGGATTAAACTGGACACAATCAAGAGGTCTGGCATATGCTGGGCTAAAGTTAGACCAAAGGGCTACAATGCATCTGAAGAAAATTGACTCTAGAATTCATGCCTCAAGTGTGGATTAATACAGAAGCAAGTGTGAGGATGTGAATTAAGTCTCTCACTATAGAATATTGGTGGATATTAGTGATAGGCAATAAGGCACAAAATCATAATTAGAAAAGATCTCATCAGGAAGCTGAATATGGTAATTTGCTTTGCAGCAAGGGAATAGAAATGGATAAAAATTTTATCGGACTCCTGGGAGAATGGGGAAAAGATACAGGTATTTTTCTACTGAAGCTTTACTTTTTCTTTGTTAGGAGTTTAGGAGGACATATGTATCTCAAAGTATTCCAAGGATTATAGCACTGTGTGGAAAATATATCCTGCAGCTGGGCTTCCTGCAGCTCAAGAAAGAGATTTCCATGCCAAAGTAAGTTGACTAAATGATAAAGGGCATCCACATGAAGAGTCAGTTAAACTATTAAATCTCTTAAAGCTTGCCTACCAGTCACTGTGGTATCAATGGGAACATGTAGGTTTTAGAGAAGACAGAATGGATTGAAATCCTGACCCTTGACATTTACTAAATATTGATACATAACTTTGGGAAACTTATTTAACCATTCTGAGCCTCTTCATCATGCATACATCCAGCATTTATTTATTTGCTTATTTATTTTTTTAACTTTTTAAACTTTTGCTTCAGGTTCAAGAGCACATGTGCAGGTCTGTTAAATAGGTAAATTGTGTGTCATGGGGATTTGTTGTGTAGATGAAATAATCTATATCACCCAGGTGAGAAGCATAGTACTTGATAGGCAGTTTCTTGATTCTCATCCTCCTTCTACTTTTCACCCACAAGTAGATTCTGTCAATGTTTAGCTCCCACTTATAAGTTAGAATATGCAGTATTTGATTTTATATTACTGCATTGGTTTGCTTAGGAAAATGGCCTCTAGTTCCATCCACATTGCTGCAAAGAACATGATCTCATTCTTTTTAATGGTTGCATAATATGTCATCATGTATATTACCACATTTTCGTTATTCAGTCTACTGTTGATGGGCATTTAGACTAATTCCATCTCTTTGGTATTGTGAGTAGTAAATGAACATATGCATGCATCTGTCTTTATGGTAGAATAATTTGTATTCCTTTTGGCATAAACCTAGTGATGAAATTGCTGGGTCAAATGTAGTTCTGTTTTAAGTTCTTTGAGAAATTGCCAAACTGCTTTCCACAATGGCTGAACTAATTTACATTCTCACCAGCAGTGTGTAAGTGTTCCCTTTCATCCACAGTCTCGCTAGCATCTGTTATTTTTTGACTTTTTAATGATAGAACTTCTGAATGATGTGATATGGCATTTCATTGAGATTTTGATTTGCATTTCTCTAATGATTAGTGATGTTGAGTATTTTTTATATGCTTTTTGGTCATGTGTCTGTATTCTTTGTAAAAGTGTCTATGTCCTTTATCAACTTTTTAATGGAATTGTTTGCTTTTTGCTTGTTAATTTGAGTACCTTATAGATTCTGGATTTTAGACCTTCGTTGGAAGCATAGTTTGCAAATATTTTCAGTCATTCTGTAGGTAATCTCCTTCCTCTATTGATAGTTTATTTTGCTGTGCAGAATATCTTTAAAGTACCATTTGTCAATTTTTAATTTTGTTGAAGTTGTTTTTTGGTGTTTTTGTTATAAAATCTTTACCAGTTTCTATTTACAGAATGGTATTGCCTATATTGTCTTTCTGGGTTTTTACAGTTTTGGGTTTTACATTTAACTGTTTATCTTGAGTTGACATTTGTATGTGATATAAGGAAGGGGTCCTGTTTCAGTCTTCTGTATATAGCTAGCCAGTTATCCCAGCTCTATTTATTGAATAGGGAGTTCTTTCCCCATTGCTTGTTTTGTTGGCTTTGTCAAAGATTAGATGGTTGTAGGTGTACAGCATTATTTCTAGGCTCTCTATTTTCTGTTCCATTAGTCTATGTGTCTGTTCTTATACTGGTACCATGCTGTTTTTGTTATTGTAGCCTTGTAGTACAGTTTGAAGTGGGATAATGTGATGTCTCCAGCTTTGCTCTTTTTCCTTAGATTTGCTTTTGTTATTTGGGCTCTTTTTTGGTTCCATATAAATTCTTAAATAGTTTTTTTCTAATTCTGTGAAGAATGTCATTGGTGTTTGATAGGAATAGCACTGAATCTATAAATGGCTTTGGGCAGTATGAGCATTTTAACAACATTGATTCTTCCTATCCATGAGCATGGAATGCTTTTCCATTTGTTTGTGTCATCTCTGATTTCACAATCAGAGGACTGTTTATAATTCTCATCGTAAAGATTTTTTTGTGTCTTTTGTTACCTGTATTCTTAGGTATTGTATTATTTTTGTGGCTATAGGGAATGGGATTATGTCCTTGGTTTGGCTCTCCGATGTTGTTTGTGTAAAGAAATGCTATTGACTTTTCTACATTGATTTTGTATCCTGCAACTTTTCTGAAGTTGTTTATTGGATCTAAGGGCTTTTAAGCAGAGATGAAGGGGTTTTCCAGGTATAGAATAATATCATCTGCACTCAAAGATAGTTTTACTTCCTCTTTTCCTATTTAGATGCCTTTTGTTTCTTCCTCTTGCCTAATTGCTGAGGCTGGGACTTCTAGTACTATACTGAATAAGAACAGTGAGAACGGGCATCCTTTCTTGTCTTGTTCCAGTTCTCAAGAAGAATGCTTCCAGGTTTTACCTATTCAGTATGTTGACTGTGGGTTTGTCATAGACTGGCTCTTAGTATTTTGAGGTACAGTCCTCCAATGCCTAGTTTGTTGATGGTTTTAAATATGAAAGACATTGAGTCTCATCAAAAGTCTTTTCTGTATGTATTGAGATGATCATGTGGTTTTTGTTGCTAGTCCTGTTTATGCAATGAATCACATTTATTGATTTGTGTATGTTGAACCAACTTTGCATCCCAGCAATAAAACCTACTTGATTATGGTGGCCTAGCTTTCTGACGTATTGCTGCTGGATTTGGTTTATTAGTATTTTCTGAGAATTTTTGCATCTGTTTATCAAGGATATAGGCCTAAAGTTTTTTGTTGTATATCTGGCAGGTTTGATACTGGCCACATAGAATTAGTTATATATGAGAGACATATTCCAAGTATATAATTTCCTTTCTGACTCTCAGGGCCTCAGCCGGCACCATCTTCTGAGGGTTTGATCAACTGACATGAAGTCCTTTATAACATTGTATCAGATTTCAGACTGCTTCTGAACTGGGCCCCTCAAAATAGGACATTAAAAAAGCCTTCTTTTAATGAGATCAATTATGCAAACATTTATTTTTAGGACTTTGGTAATGATGTTTTCTATTACTTCTTTTAGTATTATATTATTTAAGTTTGTGGAATAACATTCATTTCTCCAAAATATAGAACATTCAATTTAGGTATGTGACCACCAGATGTCATAGTATAGCAGAGTCACATTATGAGTAGAACATGAGCGGTTCCAAAACAAACAAACAAACAAAAAACTTTTCATTAAAACAGTTAAGCTGAAGTAAATAAATATTCCATATCCATTAAAGAATAGAGTTTTGGAAGTAATCCTTGAGATGGTCCACTTATTGATAGAGGATCCAAGATGGCTTTACTAAATCTTAGAACATCTCATCTTTTTCCTGGGTTTACATTTAATTCACATAAAAACTCTTCGAGCTGAGAACATATGTTTCTCTTCTCTGTAACATGTTCTGTTGAAGGCACTTACTTGTAAAATCTCAGTCTTATTTAGATTTTGTTTTTCTAAACATTGTTTAAGCATAGTGTAAATCATTATAACAGACATATTGAATGGTTTTCAACCTAAGGTTTTTTACTGGTTTCGTTGTCAATGTGACTTTTAGTTTGTGTTTTATTGATGATAATTAAAAAAAAATAGCTCAACATTGCTAGGAAAGTACTGTTCCCAAAGAAGGAAATAATCTTTTAAAATTACATTGATTTCTGCCAAGAAACCAGAGTGAGTTTCATATTTTGATTGAAGAAATATTTGATTTAATTAATTCAACTTTTTCAGTAAGTTCTTATTGTCAGAGGTGCTTGGGTAATAATCCTCACTTTACCATTTTTGGACTTACTTTTTTCTCTACATTGCAACCACTGTGTTGTTTTCCCTAGTGTGTTTGTTTTTCTTTTTCAGTTTTCCAGCTCCTTCTCTTGTCTTTCTTCTATTACTTCTGCTCTGTTCCTGCCTTCCCCTTCCACACATGCATAGATAGGCTCTAGCTGGCCAGTTAGTTTATGGTGGTTCCTCTTCTCATGACCCTCACTCTCAACATACTTCCACCTCACACAGAGCTTGAAGCCACTCTCTGCATTATTCTGCAGAGATCTGTGTTCTGCTTTTTCTTATCTGATATACAATAACAAAATGGCATTTAAAGCATGCTGGCTTTTTAATCTTTTATGTTTTTAATTAAATTCAAAAATAAATAATTATCTGTCATCTATCTATCTATCTATCTATCTATCTATCTATCAATCATCTATCTACTTATCTATAGCCAAAGGATGGCTGCTTTCCATTTAAAAGAGATTTAAGAAAAAAAAAAAGAAGAAGAAGTAACTGAAAGCAGCTCTCTCTACCTAAGTGATGAGTCTTTTTCTTGCTCTATAAATATCTGTGACTTGAATTAAAAGGATTGAGCTGCTGTTCCTGGATGTTGATGAGTCTCAGAGTAGAATCTTATCGACTTACTGTTTGAAAAAAAAGCTTCTCATATCCTCCAAAAGTAGTTTAAGTGTATGTATGGGGGTGTCTGGGTGTGTGTTATTACATTAGACAGCGGATGGCATGGTTTTACTGATGGTATAAAGAGACCACATGTCTCTCTGAAGGGAATTTATTGCCATTGTTCAGGTTAATGTTTTTAATATCAGAATATTTGTTATTGCCAGTGAGGTAATGTTTAAGTAAATCAATTGTGCCACTTTATTATGCAATTATAATAAAGTCTAGGCCTTCACATGTCCCTTGAGTTTAAGTTTAGCTCTTGGAGTTGGCTTTAAGCAATTTCACTGCCTTCCTCCTTTTCTGGATTGATTGGAATAAATAAATGGTGTAGTGTTTGGTAGGTAGGGAGAGTTGTCCTGAAAGCTTCATGCTTGTGTCATGATGTCTCTTTTGCTATCACTGGCTGAGATTCCTTTTTTTCCTCAATGTGTTAGTGTCTTCAATGTACACCCAGGCAAAATTGTCTGAGTGATCCAAACCTTTCCAGAGCCAAGAGAAGGTCAGGAAAGCACTTGAGCAAATCCCTATGCTCACCTTAAGGTTTAGATCTACGTACACTTTTCAGTCATTAAAAGTATACCTATTTTTTTGAGGTTTGTATAAAGGCTAGAAGTTCTCGATAGGGTTTACCTGGAAGAGGTAATGGTTTAAGAAATTAGGTGTATTAGTCCTGTTTGTATGGTGAGGGTTGATTGCCTTAGTATTCAAAGGTACAGATAAAAATAAAAGCCATAAGTTTTGCATGCATCAGGATGCAAGCAGTATTCTCATGAAGATCAATATCCTCCATAGAGGACTACTAATAGAAGAGTTCTGAGGATTTTCATCTGCAAAGCAATCTGTGGGACTAATCATAACCCTGAGCTGGGGTGTATTTTATTCTCAGTTTAACATAACCAATTAGAAGTCATGGAATAGAAGAATTAAATAGACTGAATTTACTTATCATGCCATTCCTTACCTTTGGAGTCTGCTGGACTCTCTGGAAGTAAGAAAGATATTCTAATTAAAAAAACCCTTGTTGAAAATAACTTCAGAAAGGAAATAGGCCCATCATTCCCATTTATGTGATGGTTGGGAGACTTATACCATTTTGCCAGCAGTCATCTCTCATAAAATGATGTCACTCCGGATATGACCTCTAGATTAGTGGTGTGTCAGGCAACTATTTTTCTTAAAACTCCAATAAAATTAGCTCCTGAAAAAGGATTTCATGCTGATAAAAAATAAGATCCACTTGGATCTTATTTTTAAGTAGACTAATGGTCCAGTTATAGTATTTTATGAGTCAGATTTATGAAAACACAGCTGTTGGGAAATTGGGTAGGTTAATTTTATGTATCAACTTGACTGGGTCATGGGGTACCCAGACATTTGGTCAAATATTATTATTTAAGTAATTATTATTCTGGTTGTGCTTTTGGATGAGATTAAGATTTAAATCAGTACAGCAGATTTACTTAATCAGCAGATTAAGTAAAGCAGATTACGCATCCCTAATGTGGATGGGCCTCATGTAGTCAGTTGAAGGCCTGAATAGAACAAAAGAGCTAACCCTCTACTGAATAAGAGAGAATTCCTCATGCCAAAGTTCTTTTGAACTGGGACATTGGCTTTTTTCTACTTCATCAGCTCTTCCTGATGTCTCAAACATCAGCTCTTTCTGGGTCTGAAACTAAGCGAACAGATCTCTTAGTTCTTAGGCCTTTGAATTCAAACTAGATCTGCAACATTAGCTCTTCTGGGTTCCAGGGTCTGACTTAGCTTGCAGATCTTGGGACTTGCAAGTCTCCATAATTATAAGAGCCAATTCTTTATAATAAATCTTTTTCTTTCTGTATATACATTCTATTGGTTCTGTTTCTCTGGAGAATCTTGACTAATACAGCAATTAGTCTGGTTTCCATTAAAATGTGTTAACCTCCCTTGAGTCCACGATGTAGACATTTTCTGAATATTGTACAAGAAGAATGTTACTAAAAAGTTATGTGTGGCCTCAGTCCTGATTGATACTCTTCCTTCAGATGTTCAAAAGATCATGAAAAAAGCCAATGCAGTTGAGGGGTCAGGGTGGAGAGAGTGTTTAAAGGGACTAAGTGTCTGTCTATTGTGCTAGGGCCTGAAAATGATCATCTGCCACTAGGGCTCTGTGGAAGGAATAGAAAAAGGAAAAGAAAGATGAAGAGGAGAAGGAAGAATAAAGGAGGTAGAGGAGATGGAAGCTTGGGATGGTTTTTACTTGTTTAGAAGGGGTATTGGAAGTGGGGTTTAAGGCCTTCACAAAGCTTCAAGAGCTGTTTCTCTGAGGTTGCTGCCATATCTCTTTTGGACAATTTCCTTTTTACTCTCAGCTTTAGGGAGCCACAGTAGCCTGAAGATAGCAGTTCAACTTCTGTGATGCCTGTGCCTCAGCCTCTTACTTGGCAGCAGATGTTAAATCAGGAAAGATGAAAGACGTCTGCAAAAGAGAAGGGCATCTCTGGATTTTGACCTTTCTACGTTCAATAAATTTCCTAGTTCCCAGGAGAGGAGACCTTAATCTATGGAGTTCATCCACATCCTAATCTCTTCACTTATTCAGGGACTATTTGAGTTGTTTCTTCTGACCTAACCTATACAAGGAGAGTCCTCTCAAAACAAGTTCATGGTTATTAGTCCTGCCTACACACAGCAAGCACCAAGCATGCAAACAGGCTTAAAAAAAAGCCTGCATTACGTCTTCACTCTTCCAAACAGGAAGAAGAGAAATGAGTTACAAGGCAATACGTGTTTATCAGTCTGGAAACCATTGTCTGTGGGGGTGCTGCTGCTCCAGCTTTGCCTGACTATTCATCAACTGAGCAGGAAGCCGTTCTCAGGAGAGAGGGCTCATCCTGCAGCGTCCTAGGGCTGAGTGGGCAGGGTGGGAGGTACAACAGGAACAGCAGGAAAGCCCTTTTAAATTCTGGAGATTCGAGGCTGGGCACAGTGGCTCACGCCTGTAATCCCAGCACTTCAGGAGGCCAAGATGGGCGGATCACTTGAGGTCAGGAGTTTGAGACTGGCCTGGACAACATGGTAAAACCTGTCTCTACAAAAAATACAAAATTTAGCCCAGCATGCTGGCACATGCCTTCCTAACTACCTGGGAGGCTGAGGCAGGAAAATCGCTGGAACCCGGGAGGCAGAGGTTGCAGTGAGCCAAGATAGTGGCACTGCACTCCAGCCTGGGTGACAGAGCAAGACTGTCTTTAATAAATAAATCCTGGAGATTTGAGTAAACATTTGTCAGCTGGCAATAAACAGTGGGATACCCAGTGGTGAGGATCTTCTTATCTTCATGTCAGTCTGTCCTTTCTTCATACAGGGTCAATTGCAGTGACATTCATAGTTATGAACAAAGGCTCACTCATGAATTAGAAAAAGCAGGCATCCTAGGGCATGGGAACCTGGCTTTCATATTGGGTATGGTCTTTTCTAGCAATTCTCCATCCAAACTAATCCTTGCATGGCTTCCTGTCAATGTCTAGGACTGCTGTCTTTTTTCCCAGCCCTGCCCATTTCCAGGGAGCTCTGGATACCAAGATGCCCAAGGCTTACCGAATGATGCTGCTTATTCTCCCCAGTGTCATGGACTGCTCTTGCAGGCATCCTGCTTCTATAGAAGGACACTAAACAACATACACCTGCTGCGCAGAGACAGTTATACAACAGCATAGTGTTTAAGAACTGTGTTTTTCAGCAGGCTGTGGAGTGTTTTTTAAAGCCCACTTGAGAAGCTGTTTAAAATGGGCTTAGTATAGTAGTTTTCAGGGTTGTGGTAAAGGATGCTTCACATGGCTTCATGCTAATTTTTATTTTGCCTAGTGATAGGAACTTTTCTTTCAATTCTTTTCTTTCTCTTTTCTACCTACTTACTGGCCTCCATTCCAATTTACAGCCCAGGTGTTTTCAAATTTTCATTGTGAAAAGTCACATAAGGTGTCTAGCAAAAAAAATTAAAATTTCATTTCTTAAGACCTACTATTAGGAGCTCTGGAGTAAGTACAAAAAATTGGCATAGAAACATAGAGAATTTTGATGCAGGGGGTTCTCAGCCTGTATCTAAGAGTACTACTTTAGACTTTGCTGCTCAAATTTAATGGGTTATCAGTGCTTATATAAGACATGAATAGATTTTTAGCTTCATTGCTTTTATGTACTTTTTTTTTTCCATTTCAGGATTTAAAAACCAAATAAAAAACAAATTAAATGCAGAATGCCAAAAAACTGTGCCACTGTCTTATCACTGTATTTGAGTAAACTTTTAAGACTCAAAAATATGTATTCAAATATTGCTTCACAGAGTCAAAATCAAACCAGAGATTTCATTTCAATGAAGACTAAATTTAAGAAATGCTTTAGAAAAAAAATTGTATCATGTTTCCCCTCATATTGAAATCCTACAAAATTAAATATATTTGTTAATAGTCAAGGTGAAAATGAAATTTTTAACTAAATCAGACTTTTTTCTCCAACCTATAAGGTTTTGTCTGTCTCTTTGTGCCTCTGTCTTTCTGTATCTCTGTCTCTCTTTGATTTTAATTCAATGTGAAAGGAAACTATTTGCTTCTGTTAGATCAGATTTTTAGCATTCAGGGCATAAATGAGTCTCACGGTGGAGTTTATTTTCAGTGACATTTTGAATATCAAATTATTAGTTTGCCCCAACAGATGAGAGGACAAATTTGCTTTTATTCTGGCTGAAAAATAGAGAAATTCCTGGAAAATTAGATATTGATTAGACTTACTTTCACATGTAAATGAAAGTTTGCAAGTCAAGTGGCACTTTAAATACCTTGAGGATTTTGCATATCTTGGGGGAAACTGGTGACCAATTTACTGGTAATGTGAACACCAATTTGCTAATGTGAATAAGTATTCCCTGATTGAGCTGATGCATAAATCTGGTTATCTGTGTATTGTGTTCCATTAAAGTCAGGTGCATGTGCCCCAGATCAATAACCCATGGCCACAAGCAAATGAGACAGAAATAAGCCTGGCTGGCCTGGAGAATAGGAAGAAGATGGATCTTAATGGAGTGTATGGGGGAGGAAGGAAAATGACATATTGAATGTTGAGTGTCTGCTATCTTATTTAATCATCAAAAGCCTACCAGGCAAGTGTTATTATTATCCTCACTCTATGGAAATAAAAGAATTGCGTTCCATTATCTTGCCTGAGATTGTAGGTAGCAGAGCTGAGATTCAAGTCCAGATCTGATTCAGATCTCTACGGTCTTTCCATTATCCAGCAGCAACTTCTCACATGATGAAGGATTACCTATGGGATTCAGAACAAGTAGACTGATTTTTCTCACCTTGTCATGTAGTCAGACACAGTCTCTAACTTAAATAACGTATAAATCTGTTTCAACAGCATTCATTAGCAAATCTTGTCAGTTCTGGAAATCACCTACTTCTGTCCACCAAATTATTTAGGGAACCAGACCATGTTCACAAGAAATCAAAAGTGACCCAGAGTGGTTATATATGCTGTCTATTACTTTACCTTAAAGTAGCTGTCTGACAACTATCAATGGCGTAGCTGTATACTGTGTATGGTCTATATTTATTTTTAATAGCTTTTAAAGGTGTAATTGGCATCAGTAAGCTTCACATATTTAAATTGTGCAATTTGATGAGTTTTGACACACATATACAATACACACACATGCTTTTGAAACCATCATCATAATCAAGATAATAAACACCTCTAGCCACCTTGACATCCTAGACAAACATGGATTTGTTTTCTGTTAGCATAGATTAATTTTGTATTTTCTTGATTTTTATACAAAGGATTTACATAGTATGTACTCTTTTTTGTCTGGTTTCTTTAACTCAGAGTAATGTTTTGGAGATTCTTCCGTATTGTATCAATCATCTACTTGCATCAATAATTTCTTTTTCTTTTATTGCTAAATATTCTATAACATGTATATACCACAATTTGTTTTCCCATTTACTGATTGGTGGACATTTTGGGTTGTTTCTAGTTTTTGACTCTAACAAATAAAGCTGCTATGTACATTTGTTGACAGGTCTTTGTATGCACATATTATTTCATTTCACTACTGCTGAATACCTAGAAGTGAAATAGCTGGGGGATATAATAGGCATATTAAACTTTTTAAGAAATTTCCAAAATTTTTCCAAAATGGTAGGATCATTTTACATTCATATTGATAGTATATGAGAATTTCGTTGCTCCACATCTTCAGCAAATCTTGATAACATCAGCCTTTTAAAATTTTAGACATTTTAAGAGGTACGTAGCAGTAGCTCATTGTGGTTTAATTTGTACTTCCCTAGTGACTAATGACATTGAATATCTTTTTGTGTGTTATTTGTTAAATATCTTTGGTGACAGGCCGGTTCAAAACTTTTGCCCCCTTTTTAAAATTGGATCATTTATTTTCTCATTATATTTTTGAGAATTAGTTGTATATTCTATATGTAAAGCTCCTAGATATGTGACTTGCAAATACCTTTTCCAATATGTGGTTTGTCTTTTTATTCCCTTAAAAGTATTTTTTAATACATGTAAGTTCTTAATCTTGATGAAGTTTTATATCATTTTCTCTTCCAGATAATGCTTTCAGTGTTGTATCTAGGCAATATTTGTCTAGCTCAAGTTCACAGTGATTTCCTTCCATTTTTTTAGTAGTTTTATAGATTCAGATTTTACATTTAGGTCTATGAACTCTTTTGAGTTCATAGTTGCATATGATGTAAATATGGAACCAAGTTCTTTTTGTTAATTGGTTTACTTTCCTATATCCAGTTACATAGCACCATTTGTGGAAAAAACTGTTTTTTCTTTTTATTACTTTTGCAGATTTTCCAAAAATCAATTGATGATAAAATGTCTGTTTCTGAACACTCTATTATGTTCCATTTAGGTATTTGTCCATTTTAATAATAATACCATACTGTGTTGATTACTGTAGGTTTATAATAAGTCTTGAAATCAGGTTAAGTCCTCCAAGTTTCCTCCTTTTCTTTTCAGAGTTGTAGCTTTGGTAGATTCTTTGCATTACCATATGGATTTTAGAATCAGTGTATTAATTTCTACAGAAAGCCTATTAAGATTTTTATTGCAATTGTATTGGATTTATTGATCATCTTCAGGAGAACTAGCATCATTAGAATACTCAGTCTTTGGTGAAGAGGGAGACCCAGGCATCTCAGATCAACTTTCCCTTTTCATATGTGATTCCTAAAACTGTAAACCGAAACCCTTTTCATATGTAATTCCTGCGACTGTAAACCGAGACCCTTTTCATATGTAAAGCTATAAACTTAAGATTCTTCCACATGTAACATCTAAAGTATAAGCCTATATAAAGACAGAACCTTTCTTTGTTAGGGGAGCTTGGCTGTTAGGCAACTATGCCACCTTGCTCCCGGCCAAATAAACCCTCCTTCCTCCTGTATTCGGTGTCTGAGAGATCCATTTCCTGCGGCCACTCCTGCTACATCTGGTCTATGGAAGTGGTAGCTCTCTCCCTTTTTAAAAGCTTTTTAAAACATATCTCTCAGCAATGTTTTATAATTTTCAGTGTGAGGATTGCACATCTTTTGTCAGATATATCACTAAGTATTTTCTATTTTTGATGTCATAAATAATATTGTTTTTGATTTCAAGTTATATTTTGCTAGTAAGTAGAAATACAGTTGACTTTTATGTATTGTGAGACTTGACAGACTCACTGATTAATTTCAGTATCTCTCTTAAAATTCCACAAGCTTTTCTACATAGATGATGATGTCTTCTGTGAACAAAAACTGTAAATAAAGACAGTTTTATCTTTTCCCGCAATGTGGGTGCCTATTTATTTTTATTGCCTTGTTGCACTCATGTTAGGACAGCCAGTACAACGTTGAATATGAAAATAGACATCCTTGCCTTGTTCCTGATATTAGAAGGCATTTAGTCCTCACAGTTAGGTATGATGTTGAATGTAGATTTTTTTGTGAATGTTCCTTATCAGGCTGTGGAAGTTTGCTCCATTGCTAGTATGCTAAACATTGTTATCAGCAATGGATGTTGGATTTTTGTCATGTGCTTTTATACATATATTGGGATGGCCATATGTTTGTTTGATTTTTAGTCTATTAATATAGTAAATTACACTGATTAAGTTTTTTATTTGTTAAAACCTACTTCCGGCTGGGTGCAGTGGCTCACGCCTGTAATCCCAGCACTTTGGGAGGCTGAGGTGGGTGGATCACGAGGTCATGAGATTGAGACCACCCTGGCCAACATGGTGAAACCCTGTCTCTACTAAAAATGCAAAACTTAGCCGGTGTGGTGGCAGGCATCTGTATTCCCAGTTACTCAGAAGGCTGAAGCAGAATTGCTTCAACCAGGGAGTTGAAGGGCAGAGAGCTGAGATCACGCCACTGTACTCCAGCCTGGTGACAGAGCAAGACTCTGTCTCAAAAGTAAAACAAAACAAACAAACAAAAAGCATACTTTCATCCTTAGACTACATTTCTCTCTGCTTTCCTCCCTCACACTAGTAAAGTGAGCAGTTGACTTGGAAACTCAGTCAGAAATCCTGGGGGAGATTTTAGTTCTGCCACTTATTAACTATGACCTTGAGCTCTTCACTAAATCTCTCTGACATTCACTCTTCTTACACATAAAATAGGAATGATTATGTCCATTTGAAAGCATTATTGGGTAGACTAATTAAGAATATGTTTTTAAGAACTATCAGTAAACTGTAATATATATGTTCTGTATGTAGAAGATTTAAGCATTCATGCTGAGGAGTTTTCCATGACAGCAAAATACCAACAAGTGCAACATAAAAACCAAACATGTCATTTGGCAAAAAAAACCTCCTTTACCACCAGAGCAATTCTTTATGCCTTGTCATATTATCTTCCCAACATCTTTGGAATATGAGCTTAGTTTGCCAGTTTTAAAGGTGAATAAGATGAATCACAGATAAGCATAGGTTGATTTTTATGTCTTTGAAATTGGTCATAAAAATATAGAGGGGAACATTTGACTTTATTTTTCTTCCCTACCATATCATGCCAGAAAAAAACATCTCATTCTGATAATTTAGTTGTATGTTTGAATTTCTCATCTCCTATCCCTCCCAGGTTTTCAGTGTTGCATTTCCCTTCACAATTTAAAGGAAAGATTTCTATGAGATGCACACACAAATTCTTTCACAGAACAAGCAGACACAAAATGTAGATAATTCTTGATTTCTATTTAAGAAGAAGACAGCCAGCTCATTGTCTTCCTGCCTCACCTTGGCAAAGCTGATTAAGTTTATTTAAAATACTGCCAAATGTTTGATCTTTTAATTAATATTTCCTGTATCTATATAGCAATATTCTCCTAGAACCTCAAAAGAAATTCGTAGTCATTATTAGTTAATACACTCGGGGTCCCTGTGAGACAGGACCAGGGCAGGTGGTATTATCTGCCTCTTTCACATGAGAGAACTGGAAGTTAGTGTGATGCCTCCAGCCTGTTTCAAGGGGTCTGGGTGATTCAGGAGCAGATCTCAGGGTATTCTCACCAGTGTAATTTTTAGCTGGAAAAAATTTGTTTAGGCCCAAGTACAGGAATAGCAGGAATAAATAGAAAATTTATTTAGGCCCCAATACAGCAATATTTATATTGCTGAAACCCAAATTTACAGTTTCTTGCTGTCTGATATTAACCCTTCCTTTTACTCAAACAAGGCTTTCTAGATTTTTAAACACTCTGTCATCCACACAGATATTCATCTGCCATCTACCCATTCATCCATCCATGTATCCATTTCCAGCAAAGCACCCACAGGCACTATCCGAAATCCTACAGCCACAAAGTTGAAAAAGATTTAGTCCTTTCCCTCAAAGAACTAAGTCTTCTAGAGACAGACATTAGCATGTTCTTCAAAATAAGGCAAATTCTGGGACATACGTATGCACATGAAATAGCATCACAAATAAAAGGGTAGAAGTTACCAATTCTATCTGGGGTCCTTTAGAAAGAAAATGCATTGTATATTCGCAATACAGCAACTCATGGGATTTAAAACCCAAGCAGGTGTTTTAAATTGTGATACCATCATTCTTTAGAGTGATGGTTTTCAGACTTCAATGTGCATGAGAATCACCTAGAGGGCTTGTTGAAACATGGATTCCTTGTCTATCATCTCCAGCAACTCTGATTCATGAGTCTAGGGTAAATGTATTGTTGGCAAACTCCTAGGTGAATGCTGATGCTGTGGGTGCATGGGCCACATTTTAAGAACAGACATAACCTTTAGAGGCAGACATAACCTTTGAATCACTGTTTTAACCAGATAATTCCCTGGATAATTTATTTTTTGGAACTTTACATGGAATCTAAGAATGGCAGAGGTCAATGAATAAAAATTCTCATTTTATAGAAGAGGCAAGTGTGATCTAGAAATTTTTAGTGATTTGCACATTGCCTGGTTAGACAGCAGCAAAGTTGATTCTACACTACTTTTTAAATGGTGGTTTCTAGTAATTTTGCCTCATAGAGTTAGCTGATCCTCTGAATCTACCAGTTACAGGTTTTGGTCACTTTTATGAGTATTGATGTACTGATGGAAAATGGCTTGTGAAGGTGGATATGGGTATCTATACAGAGACAAACTGCAAAGCAAACACTAGGATGGAGGCAAAGCACCCACTTCCATGGCGAGAACTTTTAGCAGGTCTATTTGTCTCAGTTGTAGTAGTTTTACAGGAAGCTGTTTAGTGAAGCAGCTGTTCAGAAATCTGAAGCCATCTCCTGTGGTCCTCTATTTCAATGGGGAATTATTGCGCATGAACTTTTATGCTTATTGAGGAGTATATACAGGCATACCTTATTTTATTGTGCTTTGCTTTATTGTATTTTGCAGATACTAGGCTTTGTGCAAATTGAAGTTTGTGGCAATCCTGGGACAAGCTAGTTTATCAGCACTGTTTTTCCAACAGCATATGCCTACTTTGTGTTTCTGTGTCACCTTGTGGTAATTTTAGCAATATTTCAAACTTTTTAAACACTCTTATATCTGTTATGGTGATCTATGATTAGTGATTTTCGATGTTACTATTGTAATTCTTTTTGGGCAGCACAAATCATGCCCATAGAAGATGGCAAATTAAATCAATAAATGTGTGTTCTGACTGTTGTATCCGCAGGCTGTTCCACTATCTCTCCCCTCTTTTTGGGCTTCCCTATTCCCTGAGTTACTGAATATTAAAATTGGGCCAATTAATAACCCTACAATGGCTTCTACGTGTTCAAGTGAAAGGAAGACTTGCACATCTCTTGCTTTATGCCAAAAACTATAAATAATTAAGCTTACTGAGGAAGGCAGGTCAAAAGATAAGATAGACCAAATTCTAGGCCTCTTGTGCCAAATAGCCAAGTTGTGAATGCAAGGAAAGTTTCTTTAAGGATATTGAAAGTGCTACTCCAGTAAGAACACAAATGATTAGAAAGTGAAACAGCTTTATTGCCAATATGGAGAAAGGTTTCATGTTCTGAAGAGAAGATCAAACTAGAGATAATATTTACTTAAGCTAAAGCCTAATCCAGGGAAACACTCTAACTCTCTTTAATTCTATAAAAGCTGAGAGAGGTAAGGGAGCTGAAGAAGAAAAGTTTTAAGCTAGTAGAGTTTGGTTTGTGAGGTTTAAGGAAAGAAGTTGTCTCCATATCATAAAAGCATAAGATGAAGCAGAATTTTCTGGTGTAGAAAGTGCAACAAGTCATTCAGAAGCTCTATATATGAAGATGTCTAGACTCAACGACAGATTTTCAATAGAGACAAAAAAAAAAAAAACAGCTTCATATTGGAGGAAGGTGCCATGTAGGACTTTCATAGCTAACGAGGAGAAATCAATGTCTGGCTTCAAAGTGTCTAAGGAGAGGCTGGCTCTCTTGCTAGGGGCTAATGCAGCTGGTGATGATAAGTTGAAGCCGACACCCATATACCATTCCAAGAACACTAGGGCCCTTAGAATTATGCTAAATCTACCATTCCAAGAACCCTAGGTTCCTTAAGAATTATGCTAAATCTACTTGGCCTGTGCTGTATAAATGAAATCATAAAGTCTGTATGACAGAACATCTGTTTACCTCGTGGTTTACTGAATATTTTAAGGCAACCGTAGAGACTTGCAGATACCTTTAAAAATATGACTGCCCATTGACAATGCACGTAGTGACCCAAGAGCTCTGATGGAGATATGCAAGGAAATTAATGTTGTTTTCATGCCTGTTAACACAACTTCCATTCTGCAGCACCTGGATCAATAAGTAATTTCAACATTCAAGTCTTATTATTTAAGAAATAGATTTGGTAAAGCTATACCTGTCATAGATGTATAGATTCTCTGATGGATCCAGGCAAAATTAATTGAAAATCTTCTGAAAAGAATTCACCATTTTAGATGCCATTAAGAATATTCATAATTCATGGAACAAAGTAAAAATGTTAACAGTAACAGGAGATTGGAAGAAGTTGATTTCACACCTCATGGATGATTTTGTGGGGTTCAAGACTTCAGTGAAAGTGGAAAAAAATAACTGCAGACGTGATAGAAATAACGAGAACTAGAAATAGAAGTGGAAGGCTGATGATATGACTAAAGTATTTTAATGTCAATAGAACTTTAACAAATGAGAAGTTGGTTTTTATGGATGAACCAAGAAAGTGGTTTCTTGAGATGGAACCTAGTCTTGGTGAAGATACTGTGAATATTGTTTAAATAACAATAAATAATGTAAAATATTATATAAACTTAGTTGTAAAGCTGCATCAGGGTTGGAGAGGATTGATTTCAATTCTGAAAGAAGTTCTACTCTGGGAAAAATGCTATCTAACAGCAATACATGCTACAGAAAATTTTTTTGTGATAGGAAGAGTTGATCGATGTCACAAACTTTATTATTTTCTTATTTTAAGAAATTGCCACAGCCACCTCAGCCCCAGCAACCATCAACCTGATCAACTCTATGATGTTCACTCAATTACAAAATCACCTAAAAATGCATTTCTCAGAAATATCCCTGTCATTAAGTTATACATGACTGTGTCTCTTTGAGATCCTGCTTTCAGTTTTTTTGACTATATACCCAGAAGTGGAATTCCTGGATCATACGATAATTTTATTTTTAATTTTTGAGGAACCATACTATTTTCATACTATAGCAATTACACCGTTTTAAAATCCCACCCATGTGCAACAAAGTTTCCAATTTCTCTACATCCTTTCTAATGGGTATGAGATGATACAGCATTATGGTTTTCATTTGCATTCCTCAGATGATAAATTATGTTGAGCATCTTTTTATATGCTTGTTGGCCATTTGTATCTCAATCATCTTTGGAGAAATGTCTATTCGAATTCTTTGCCCATTTTTGAAATTGGGTTATTTGATTTTTTATTCCTGAGTTATAGAACATCTTTATGTGTTTTGGATATTTACTTTTATGAGATACATGATTTGCAAATATTTTCTCCTATTTCATCGGTTGTATTTTCACTCTGTTGGTTGTATCCTTTGATGTGCAAAAGCTTCAAAGTTCGATGTAGTTCTATTTGTTTATTTTTGCTTTTGTAGCCTGTGTTTTTGGCATCATAATCAAGAAATCATTGGCAAGTACAATGTTATGAGATTTTTTCTCTATATTTTCTTCAGTAGTTTTATTGTTTTAGGTCTTTAATCTCTTTTGAGTTAAATTTTATATGGAGTGTAAGGTAAGGGTCCAATTTCATTCTTTTGCATGTGGATATCCAGTTTTACCAACCGCCTCCGTAGACAATTCATCTTTATTCCATTGGGCAATCTTGTTATCTGTGTCAAATATCATTTGATTGTGTACATGAGGATTTATTTCTGGGCCCCCTATTTTATTCTTTTGGTCTATTTTATTCTTTTTGTCTGTCTTTATGCCAGGACAACAGTTTTAAATGCTGTAGTTTTGAAATTATGAAGTATGTGGACTTTGTTCTTCCTTTTCCAAATTGTTTTGGCTATTTGGGTTTCCCTAAAATTTCCTATGAACTTTAAGAGGAATTTTTATATATCTACAAAAAATATTGTTGAGATTTTGGTAGAGATTGGGTTGAATCTGTAGATTGCTTTGGGTAGCATGGACATGTTAACAATACTAAGTTTTTCAATCCATGAGTATGAAATGTCTTTCCATTTATTTGAGTCTTCCTTAATTTCTTTCAGCAATGTTTTACAGTTTTCAGTATACACATTTTCACCTTCTTGGTTAGGTTTGTTCATAAGTAGTTTATTCTTTTGGATGCTATTGTAGCATATGTATCTTTATGCTCTAGATTTTTCATCTACAAATGGCTTCATGATGAATCAGATTATCCCTTCAGTGAATCAGCCCAATTGAGGGAACAGAATTCTTCATTATAGCTAAAACATAAAGTCCTTTTTGGAGATGTGTAGATCCTGGAGTTTCATGCAATGTTACAGCTGTGGGAGAATCCAGAAATTACTCCATATAGGCCTCCTATTCCCCTGTGTCCTGGTTAGCCCAGTCAATGAGTATGTGATGGATTTATTTTTCTTGTACTTTAGATTCTGGGGTACATGTGCAGATGATGCAGCATTGTTGCATAGGTACATACATGGCAATGTGGTTTGCTGCCCCCATCCCCCATCACCTATATCTGGCATTTCTCCCCATGTTATCCCTCCTCAAACTCCCTACCCCAACTGTCCCTCCCCTGTTCCCCCACAACAGACTCCAGTGTGTGATGCTCCCCTCTCTGTGTTCATGTGTTCTCATTGTTCTACACCCGCCTATGAGTGAGAACATGTGGTGTTTGATTTTCTATTCTTGTGTCAGTTTGCTGAGAATGATGGTTTCCAGATTCATCCATGTCCCTACAAAGGACACAAACTCATCGTTTTTTATGGCTGCATAGTATTCTATGGTGTATATGTGCCACATTTTCCTTGTCCAATCTATCATCAGTGGGCTTTTGGGTTGGTTCCATGTCTTTGCTATTGTAAACAGTGCCACAGTGAATACACATGTGCATGTGTCTTTATAATAGAATGCTTTATAATCTTTTGGATATATACCCAGTAATGGGATTGCTGAGTCAAATGGAATTTCTATTTCTAGGTCCTTGAGAATTGTCTTTCACAATGGTTGAACTAATTTATACTCCCACCAACAGTGTAAAAGTGTTCCTATTTCTCCACATCCTCTCCAGCATCTGTTGTCTCCCGAATTTTTAATGATCGCCATTCTAACTGGCGTGAGATGGTATCTCAATGTGGTTTTGATTTGCATTTCTCTAATTACCAGTGATGAGGAGCATTTTTTCATATGTTTGTTGGCCTCATAAATGTCTTCTTTTGAAAGTGTCTGTTCCTGTCCTTCACCCACTTTCGAATGTTTTTTTTTTTCTTGTAAATTTGTTTTAGTTCTTTGTAGATTCTGGATATTAGCCCTTTGTCAGATGGGTAGATTGCAAAAATTTTTTCCCATTCTGTTGGTTGCTGGTTCACTCTAATGATTGTTTCATTCTGTGCAGAAGCTCTGGAGTTTAATTAGATCTCATTTGTCTATTTTTGCTTTTGTTGCTAATGCTTTTGGTATTTGAGTCATGAAATCCTTGCCTATACCTATGTCCTGAATAGTTTTACCTAGATTTTCTTCTGGGGTTTTTATGGTGTTAGGTCTTATGTTTAAGTCTTTAATCTATCTGGAGTTAGTTTTAGTGTAAGGTGTCAGGAAGGGGTCTAGTTTTTGTTTTCTGCACATGGCTGCCAGTTTTCCCCACACCATTTATTAAACAGGGAATCCTTTCCCCATTACTTGTTTTTGTCAGGGTTGTCAAAGATCAGATAGTTGTAGATATGTTGCATTGCCTCTGAGGCCTCTGTTCTGTTCCGTTGGTCTATATCTCTGTTTTCGTACCAGTACCATGCTGTTTTGATTACTGTAGGCCTGTTATTTTGAAGTCAGGTAGTTTGATGCCTCCAGCTTTGTTCTTTTTGCTTAGAATTGACTTGGCTATATGGGCTCTCTTTTGATTCCATATGAAGTTTAAGGTGGTTTTTTCCAGTTCTGTGAAGAGAGTCATAGGTAGCTTGATGGGGATAGAGTTTAATCTGTAAATTACTTTGGGTAGTATGGCCATTTTCCCAATATTAAATCTTCCTAACCATGAGCATGGAATGTTTTTTCATCTGTTTGTGGATTTTTTTTTTTTTTTGGTCATCGCTCCTTCAGATTCCCTATAGTATTTTATTATTATTATATGAACTTTAATATAATCCCCTTCAGATTATTTGTAAGATATCTTCCAAAGGAACATACTAACTCTGAAACATTCTGTGCATAAGACAGCTATTAGCAAATTCCTGATTGATGTAGCATGGATTATAAGTGTGGTGGCACCTGTAACTTGGATGTTAAAATTAGAGCAGACACTGGTAGTTATCTTGTTTTTTATTATTGATAACTAAATGTGGTTAACTAGAGCTTGGGTTACCCCAGTCCCAAAGGCCATTAGGTCACTGAACTTCAGGTACGAAAGGATTGTCCTTCTGAAGAAGAATTTCTCCATTTTTAATGCTACCTGAGTCATATCAGAATTCGGTGGCACCCTAGTTCTTAGCTTGTCCCTAACATATACGATTGGTTGATACACAAAATCTTTCTGGGTGAAACAAGGCTGGTGGTATGTCAATGGAGTGGAATGGTAGATGGTGTAATATATGTGAATCTCATCATGGGCACATTCTTGCATGAGTCTCCCGCCTAATTTCTTTAGTTAGTACTTGTAGCTCCCTTTCACATATACTGTATTATGCAATGCATGAAACAGAGAGGATGTTATTTATATCCTCCAATATCCCACTTCCCAAATAACATATGTGATAATTAGAAAACCACCTGCCAAACAATAATTTTGCAGACTGTCTATTGATACTTAGAATTCTCCTAGGGAGCCTCAGTCTTGAGTGTTATTTGTTTGATTCCTAATTGGTCAAGGCAGGACAGATTATTTCTCTTCCCCAGGTGCCACTTTGAAAGCTATGGCTGCAAATGCTTCTTTCTTTGAGTATGCATGACTCACCTAGACTGTGACTCTGACAAGTGGACCATTCAATCCTTTTATAAGAGTATATTGTGTTCTCAGTAGTTAGGCTTAACTCTCAGATGCAGCAGAGCCATGTTGTGGAATCAGGCTTAACTCTCAGATGCAGCAGAGCCACGTTGTGGAATCTTCTCTCTGGGAGGAATAGAGGAGTCTCCATCTCATTTGTTTTCTCTCTTTGTCTTAGCTGGAGAAAAGAAGAATTCTACATCTGTAGAATCTTCAGTTGAAATTCCAGAATTAGGCATTACATATTTTTATAGAGCTTGAGATATGCTGGAGCTGAGATTTGATTGGTTTGGTCTAATGTGAGGAATAACATTCCCTTTTCCTCCTCCTCAGGCACATATCTATGTGAATGCATTGATTTCCATGAGGGGCTACTAAGAAGCTCATGGGCAAGGGATTTTGAAGCGGGACTCAGAGAAAAACAGACATGCCTGACCAGTTGTGTTGGGAGTTACAAAGATAATAAAAAAGCAGCCTTCAGGATGAAAAGAGAAGGACAAGTCATCCTAAAGGGCAAGAAGTCTACCCTGAGGAGAGAGTCTTAGCAACAGGACTTTGAGTCTGGAGAGGTGTATTGATTGTGGGTAGAGAGCGTGAGGCTGTTACTTAACCCCAGTTCAGCCAGGGAGAAAATGCTCAGGGGGGAAATGGATCATATACTCATTGGAACTCTATAACATTTTGGATTTCAAACTCTGTGATCAGATTCCTTTCACACAGAGTGCAATATGGAAGAAGGGAACTGCTCTCAGTTTTCAAGGGTTCTTGTATCCAAATAAAGGGTCAGAGATTTGCATGTTATGAGGAACAGTGGTGGTGAAGGCAGTACCAATCTTTCACAAAATGCTGAGCTTCGGTTGTAATGACTTGAGGAGATGGAGTCAGTGGTCAGTGAAGGTGAGATGGCTTTTCTTAGAGCAACACTTCTGAAGTACTGTTGAGAATTGTGGGTGTAGATTCCTGGATGAGCTGGCTGTGAAAGTGGATATATCAGCAAATACTCAGCCCTATTATCACTGTGGCAGTGGGGGCCAAGAGCTACACTTTGGCAGAAGCAGAGACAACAATTATGTCAATAAAGCAGTGTCTGAGCTTGAATAACAGAAGAAGGGGAGGGGCAGCCTGGATGGTTTTATAGATGTGTGTACCATGTTCCTGCAAAGACCTAAAATTAGTTCATAAATAGTAAGACAGGGTTGGCAAGACTTAAATAATGATGCTAACATGAACCAAATTTATTCATTAATTCCACAAATGCATGTTGAGTATCTACTATATGCCTGACTGTGTTAAGCCCCAGATATAAGGACAAAAATAAGCCACAGTACCTGCCTTCAAGGAGCTTATACTCTAATAGGTAAGAAAGACACTTAAGTAAGTAAGCTGTCTCAACACATACACATCAAAATAATTCATCTATTCAATAAATACCAAATGAGAATCTCTTTTTGTGCCAGACACATTATACCTCATGCTGTGCTTGTATATAGTTGCATGTGCTTGCAAACTAATGATCTGGATATTCAGGTTACGAATGCTATAGGGTCACAGATTTTTCTTTTTTCCACCCAAAGTCTATTTTAATACTGCTGTAGTTTTAAACTACAGTCTGCTCCTGTAGTTACCATCCTCCAGTTGGAGCTCTTGAAGCTGGCAGGGCACAGGACAGGTACCTGGGGGCATAACTTCCTCTAATCATGACAACATGAGAAGTTGAAATCCAGAATGAAAATTCCTGCAAAATCTTCGATTGAACTAGAACAAGGGGCCAGACTCATCTAGAAGCTAGCAGAAAATTATAAACATCCCTTTGAGGTAGACACATTGTATTAACGTTGCCTCTGACTTTCAGAATGCCTAACAATCCCATGTGAAACTGGTTAGCGGTGGCATGTGAGTTCTGTACATGACAGTGGAGAGGACAGGGTGAGGAATAAATTGTTATTTCACATTTCTTGTCCAAGATGTTTTTTAAAGGGTTCCTGTCATGGTGGATTATTGGAAACAATGTCTTAAGCCTTAAAGGTTCTATGTCTTTAAATTATCATTAGGGAGATAAAATGGAAACAATAAATGGCCCTAAGAAGCCAGATGGATTCAGAAATTAGCCCTCTACAGTTAGAAACAGGGAGATGTAAGATAGTGATGTGCTCTACATCTTTTGGGTCCTGCATGCTGGCTAAGATTGTGGAAATAGGCACTTAGGACAAGGACATGCTCTAGACATTTTAGGGTCTACAGGAATAACAATTTCATCCGTGCTCTGTTAAGGACCATTGAATTTTTTATATGCAGTTGATAAATCAATAAAAGTTGTAGAGTTACTGTACAATGAAGAGAGTATGGGATTCAGAGTTCAAAGACATGCGTCTGTGTTCTGGTTCACAAGACCTTGGTCAGTTCCCTAACCATTTTTAGACTTTAGTTTCTGGTTATAAAACAAAGATAAAGACTAGTAATAATATCAACTCCGTATACACTACAGGGCTGCTGTGAGGGTCAGATGAGATAACATCTATGAAAATATTTTGCAAATACAAATGCTAGTTTATGATTTTGGGGTATCCGGTATTGCAAGGCATAGAAAATAAATGCAAAATATAGTCAGTGCCCGTACAAAGCTTACAATTTAGTTGAGGTGACAAGATTTATTCCTATGAAAAATTAAGGGATTCTGAGAACTCTCTGTGGAGAATATTAATTATGGGAGGCTTTATAAAAGACATAGAAAATGAGGAATGCTCCAAAATGGGAATATAATGAAGCCACCATGTATTTGCGTCAAACAATTGTGTTTATTTTAATATTTTTGTTCTTTTTTTCCTTCTGTTTCTAGACTGTCAGCTTTTCCAGGGCAATAAGCTTATATTCATTTATTATTTTTAACTTCAATGCCTAGCATGGTATCTGACACATATTAGACATTCAGTAAACATAGACTGACTGACTCGCTAAAAGAATAAATGAATAAACTGCAAGGAAAATTGTGGTTTTAAGCAACATGCCATTATCCTGAATCATGAAGACTTGACATTAAATTTGTTGTTGAATTTTAACATAAATTCAGAAAGTGCACAAATGGCAAGTGTAACAGTTCAATAACTTTTCACAAACACATTCTGCACCCAAATCCAAGAACAGAAGATTTCCAACCTCAAAGAACTCCTTGTGCTTCCTTCTGGTTCAAGGATGTCTGCAATTTTGACTGCTAATGCCATTATTTCCCTGTTTCCTATTTTTCACTCTTATATACATAGACTTGTATCTTACTCTTTTGTGTTGTAGCTTTTTTCAGATTGTTTGTCGGCTTTGATCATATCACTGCATGTTGTTGTAGTTAGTTCAGTCTCATGGCTGTATCATATGCTGGTGGTTCTCAAATGTTCTGGAGTGAGCACCTCTTTAGATTCTTAAAAATTATTAAGGACTTCAAGGAAGTTTTGTTTCTAAGGATTATACTACTGATATTTACTATATTTGAAACAGGGAAAATTTTAAAATATTTTTTATTTACACATTTAAAATATCAATAATAATCTAAATTATATAACTTAACATGTTTACCTGAGAAATAACTATGTCTCCAAAACAAAAAAGATTAATGATTTTTTTTGCAAATCTCTTTAATATCTGGTTTAATAGAAGCCAGCTGTATTTTCAAACTCACTTCTGTATATGACATGTTATGGTAACATACTATAAAGGCTCTGTAAAAATACACTGTACACTTGTGAGAGAATTAGAGTGAAAAAGATAAAAGACATTTTTGTATGGTTACAGAATAATTTACCATTATGGATCTTCAAAACATTCTCAGGGACCCCTCACAGACTTGCCACACTTTGAGAATCATTTTAGAATGCCACTTAGTGAATATACTATTCATGTATCCAACTGGTGAAGGATATTTGGATAATTTTCAATTTCTGGTTATTACAAATAGTGCTACTATGAACATTCTTATATATACAATGCATTTTTTGTTTGTTTGTTTTATTATACTTTAAAATCTGAGGCAGAATGTGCAGGTTTGTTACATAAGAATACACGTGCCATGGTGGTTTGCTGCATTCATCCCCCCATCATCTACATAAGGTATTTCTCCTAATGTTGTCCTGCCCCAAACTCTTACCCACTGCTATCCCTTCCCTAGGTCCCCCACCTCCTGACAGGCCCTAGTGTGTGATGTTACCCTACCTATGTCCATGTGTTCTCATTGTTCAACCCCAACTTATGAGTGGGAACATGTGGTGTTTGGTTTTCTGCTTTTGTGTCAGTTTGCTAAGAATGATGGTTTCCAGCTTCATCCATGTCCCTGCAAAGGACATGAATTCATCTTTTTGATGGCTGCATAGTATTCCATGGTGTATATGTGCCACATTTTCTTTATCCAGTCTATTTTTGATGGGCATTTGGGTTGGTACCAAGTCTTTGCTATTGTAAACAGTGCCTCAATGAACATACATGTGCATGTGTCTTTATAATAGATTGATTTATAATCCTTTGGGTATACACCCAGTAATGGGATTGTTGGGCCAAATGGTATTTCTACTTCTAGATCCTTGAGAAATTGCCACACTGTCTTCCACAATGGTTGAACTAATTTATACTCCCACCAACAGTGTAAAAGAGTTACTGTTTCTCCACATCCTCTTCAGCATCTGTTGTCTCCTGATTTTTTAATGATCACCATTCTAACTGGCATGAGATGGTATCTCAATGTGGTTTTGATTTGCATTTCTCTAATGACCAGTGATGATGAGCATTTTTTCATGTGTTTGTTGGCCATGTAAATGTCTTCTTTTGAAAAGTGTCTGTTCATACCTTTTGCCCACTTTTTGATGGGGTTTTTAGTTTTTTTTCTTGTAAATCTGTTTTAGTTCTTTGTAGATTCTGGATATTAGCCCTTTGTCAGATGGATAGCTTGCAACAATTTTTTCCCATTCTGTTGGTTTCCAGTTCATTCTAATGACTATTTGTTTTGCTGTGCAGAAGCTCTTAAGTTTAATTAGATCCCGTTTGTCTATTTTGGCTTATGTTGCCATTGCTTTTGGTGTTTTAGTCATGAAGTCCTTGCCTATGCCTATGTCTTGAATGGTACTGCCTTTCAATTACATTTCTCCCTGTGGCTTTTAGTGCATCAGGCCCCTCTAGAGATTTCATGCTTCTACTTACAGCGTGTGTCACTGAAATTTCCTCAGTAACAGACACCAAAGGATGAATTTATTAATCTAAACCATAATCTGATACAAAAATATTGCCATTTATAATTCACTGGATGCTTTGGCAGTGAGTTCTCAAAGTGCCAAAAAATTTTGTCCAGCTCAGTTATCTTCTGGGGACTCACAAATGCCAAGAGCCACTGCAGCTTGTTCTAAACCACTAATGGACTATTAAACATAAAAGAAACTATCCTGTTGAGAAACCCTAAAAATGTGAAGAATTTGACAAAGCCATCCAATGATTGTTACACTTGATTGTAGGCAAGATAATTTAAACTAGAGAAAACTTTGTAAGTGTAAAGAATGTGACAAAACCAATACTCACTTCTTATTGCACAGGAAAGTTTTTTATTTGAGAAAGATTATACAAACAGAAAGAATGTGAAAAAGTCATTGATATCTGTTCATATCTTACTCAACATCAGAGAATTCATACTTAATAAAAGAATTATAAATGCAATTACTGACTAAAGATCTTTCAGAAGATATAACCCATTAAAGTGAAGAAGCATGTTTATTCTGAAGACAAACATAACAAATATAAGGAGCATAGGAGGGTTGTAGTACCTTTACTTGTATCACAAATCTTATTGTACACATTTTGTACTAGAGAAAAACCCTGAAGCAGTTGCTCAAACTTTGTTCAACATCAGGAAATTTATACTGGAGAAAAATCCTGCAAATGTAATGAATTTGGAAAAACTTTTTTTCCCCCAAAAACTACAGCTTAGAAAATACTAGTTTATATTGAAATATGTTTTTGCAGATGCAATAAGTATGAAAAATATTTAATCCAAAATTGAATCTATGTAAATATCAAAGAATTTGCCGTAGAAATAGCTAAGGCATTGACACTTTAGACATTACACTAAAACAGAGTATTGAGTATTAAAAAAATCTATAAATTGTTAGATTATTTGTAAATAACTTTAAAAGGAGTAGAAGATTCTTTGGAGAGTTATAATTACACTCAAAGTATACTTTTTTCATGAAAAAATTTATAATTATTTGAAAAGTAAATAAGAATAAAATTCAACTCTTAAATTACTTCATCCTTTATCTTCATTCCAATTGTATCTTCATTCCAATTTATGTGATAAATTTATGTGATAAATTGGAATGATAAATTGTGATAAATTGTTGCTGTGTCAGATATATGAGAGATTCTTTTTTGTTAGATGGGCATTAATTATGATTTTTTATATGGAAGAGTATAGGCATTAAAATGTAAGATTTATGATGAAAATCTAAGTGGAGAGGCTGTCAGTTTACTTTTCGTATTGAGTGATGCATGAGATAGGTGTTCAGAGTAATATTGTGTATTGTAGTGAGAGAAAAGCATTTTTAATTTTACTTAAATTAAACATAATTAAATTGCTAGTGAACCATTTTACTAATTGTACTTTTATGCTATAAAATGCAGTATATTTGAAAATTTTAGATTATATGTAAACTTAATTTTGTAATTAAACATTTCTTTAATATGTTAAAAAAAGAAACAAAGTCAATGTAACGCTTATCAAATGTGAATCACATGCTACCAGTTCAAACCAGGCCTAGAATATAAAATTCAAAATAAATGAAAAGGTAAATGTAAACATAAAGTAAATAAGTCTTCATCCAAATCTTAAATTTGTGATTTCTCCCCTTCTCTTCTTTTTTATTAGGTTACTTAAGACTTTACCAATTGTATTTCTGTTTTTTGAAAGCTAGGTCTTGAATTTATTGATTATTTATCTAATTTTCTATTATCTAATTTATTAATTTTTGCTACTATCTCTATTAATTTTTCTCTTTTGTTTTTATGTTTAGGATTATTTTATTGTCAAACTCTTATTTCACCAATTGTAGTTTTTTTTCTTCGTTGGTATCAGGATTTAGGAAAATGAATACAGCTTTAGTGGTATTCTTTAGTTCTGTTCTTGATATTATTTCATTCGAGGCTAATTCCACAATTTTAGTTTTGATTTTCTTTTACTTACAAATAAGCTTTAAAACAACAGAATGTGTAAGTTTCCATCCTTCAGTAGGAATTTCCAGCTTTAACTTAAAAAAGTAGTAACAACTGATATGTATTTAGTGTTTACTATGGGTCAGGTACCTAGACTCAATGCTTTAGGTGCATTATTTCAATTAACCTTCAAACCAAGCTTTTGAAATAGTTACTATTATATATCTTATTATATTTTTATCATTTTTCTGGTATTAAAAATACAAACTGAGGTATAGAAAAGTTAAAAGACTCGACCAAGATGCAGACTAGCAAGTGGCAGAGCTAAGATAGAAACTCAGTCATTCTGAGTGCAGAGGTGGGTTTTTTGACCTTGTGGCATGATGAGAGTGTCTGCTGTCCTGATTCACTGGTTATGGAGCTGGCTAGCTTCTTCACTGGAGGGACTCAACATTGCTGCTTGGGCTGACATCTGTGCAACGTCTCTTTCAGATATAAGTCGCATTTCAAATTAGTAGGGAGAAAGAATGCTTCTTGAATCATTTCACCCAAATGATTCTCCACGTAGATTTATTAATCGCTATGAGCCTGTGATTACATGGTTTTCTGCCAAGTGCTACATAAAGCTGTTAGCTGACATGGTCTTTGTTTTGGAGAGCCACGTCATCTATATTTATATCCGTTGGTACATTAATTGTGGTAGTACTCAACTTGTGAAAGGGGCATTGATAAGCATCTTCTGCAGTGGTTTTTCAAACTTAACTGCACATCAGAATCACCTGGGGAACCTTAAAACATTTCAATGCCCAAATCTCATTACAGACCAATTAATTCACAAATCTCTAGAGATGGTACCTTGCCATCTACTGGTATTCCAAAATTGGATGTTTTTGATAATGGCAGTGTCTTTTCTTTTGGTTTTGAAAAACAAATATTGTCATCCAACTGTTCGATCAGCAAATATTTTTTTTAAATAAATGTTCTCTTATCTGCAATGTAAGAGTTGTGTATTCTTATTGTATAAATTTTCAAAAATAATAGCAAAAAACTCTAAGTCACCAAAATATCAAATAGAAAAGTAATGGTTAAGTGAAGTTGTCTCTTGGTGTCTGTGGGAATTGGTTCCAAAACATCCCACGAATGACAAAATCCACAAATGCTCAAGTCCCTGCTATAAAATGGTATAGTATTTGCAGATAACCTATGCACATTCTCCCGTGTACCTTAAATCATCTCTAGATTACTTATAATACTTAGTACAATATAAATGCTATGTATGTATTTGTTAGAGTGTGTTGTTTAGAGGAAAATAATGAGAGAAAAAGACTGTACATGTTCAGTATAGGTGACATTTTAAAATGTATTTTTGAGGTTGGTTGAATACATGAATGTGGAACCCAGGAATATGAAGGACCAACTGTAGATATAGTCATTCTCTGAAGAGCTTCCTTATTAGACCAATGTTGATAACATAATTGCATAAGCTTACAATTATTTACTGTGACAAGTGCCAAATGATAATACTGTGAACTAAAAGGATATATTGTAGAAGCTTTTCCAGTCTGCCACTGAAAAAACTTTCCCTAAGAAAATTAAAAGTTGAATTGAGAACTGAGATTCGCAGAATGAAGAATCAAAATGAATTAGGAAAAGAGAGATGCGTAAAGGCCTTGGATACAAAGATGACAGCATGAGAAAAGGCCATGAGGGGAGTGGAGAGTAAAGCTCCTTCTACCACTAATGACCAGGGTATCTGAAGTATAGTGGGTGGGGCAGTCTGTAGACCTTGACAGGGACAACCCTTCATTAATTGATTGCAAGCCATGTTAAAAAACTTTGCTCTTTATTTTAAAAACAGTGGGAAACAATTAAATAATTTTAGGCAGAAATGTGGCATGATTGGGTTGTGCTTTGAGAAAAATCTCTTTGCCAGATGGAGGATAGACTGGAGTGGGGAAAAGGCAAATGAAGAAACTATAGAGAGCTGATAGATAGTCATGTCTTAGACTAAGATGGTAGCAAGGGAATTAGCGAGAAAGGACAGACAGGAAGGAGACATTTTGATATTTAAGATGTAGAATTAGCAGAATTTGGTGATGGATTACATGAGAGCCTAAGGAAGAGGATGGTGTCCATGACAACTCCCTGTTTTCTGGCTTTCACTACTAGGTACAGGGTGCTGTGTTCCCTAACAGTGGAAACAAGGGTGAAGGACTACTTTGGAAGGAAAATTAAATGAATCTGGTTTTGGATAGATTGATTTTGAGGTATCTTTAAGATGTTCAAATGGAGAACACACATTACAAAATTGGAGACGCAAGCTAGGAGCTCAGAGGAGAGGTTCTCGCTAGTGGTATAAATCTGAGCATCACTGGTATAGAATAGCATAGAATAAAAAGAGAAGAGGCCAGGGCTGAGTTTTCAGGAATGTTCATACTGGAGGCCATCTAGAGGAGGATGAGTTCACAATGGAAACGGAGGAGCACTGGCTGAAGATGTAGGAGGAAAGTTAGGAGGATAACGATGTTAAGGAAGTTTACAGTCAGAATTTTTAAAAAGAAGGGGTGGTTAATAGTACAACATTCTGCTGACAATTTACCTAAAATGAAGATGAAAAAAACAGCCATGCATTTTAGCAATGCGGAAGTAGGTCACTGGAAATCTTAGCAAAAGTCTTTCTAGTGAAGCAGTGGGTGTATATTGAGATCAGAGTGGACTGAGGGTGGGAAGAAAGGAGAGAGACAAGGAGGCCATTACTTTAAAAAGTTTGGCAGTGAAGGGGAGGAGACAGTGATTGTGGAGGATTATGTGGCTGAAGAAAGTATTTTAATTTTGTTTTTTAAGGTGGAATGGGGTTAAGGCTATTTGAAGATTCAGCATGAGATAGTTCCTGAAAAGATAGGAAGAAGTAGGTTCTAACAAAATGAGAAGGAACTGGCTTAGATAGGAGGAAATATACCTCTTTAAAAAAAGAATACCAACAACAATTAGAGAAGTACAAGTACCCATACAGTAATGCATATTGGTTTTATAACAAGACTTACAGGGATTTGTTGTCTATGAACATCTATTTTTCTGTAACATAGGAAGCAAGGTTATCTGTTGTGAGCATGTGGATGTAGGTTGTGGAGTGTACACATGGGTGTGTACGTATGTGTGTAGGTTTGTGTTGATGAGAGGTTTAAAGAAAGTGAAATTTTGAAATTGTCAGTATGGAGGGTGGGAGATTCAGTTGAATAGGTAAAAACAGGGAAAATGCCAGGTAGTACTGAGGGCCAGTTGAGTAAGTGACCGAGAACTTATAATGGTATAAACATACTTGCTTCATGTACTTATTCATTCAACAAATATTCATTGTGTATTATTGCTGTTTTAAGTACTGAAGATATAGCAGTGGACAAAACAAATTCTATGTCGTTATGGAACCTATAGTCAGGCAGAATAAGACAGGCAAAGATCAAAGAATAAATGTAGTATATGTATTATGTTAGGTGCTGATTAGTGCAGTATCATCCCAGTGGAATCAATCTAGTTGACCATCATGGTGATGCTGTCCATATCTATCTGAGTTTCAGGCTTTACTTGTGTGTGTGTATGTTTCAACTCATAAATTATATGGGAAAATATCTGTTATCTAGAGTAGTCAGGGAAGGAGGTGTTTGAGAAGAATAAACTGAATAAAATGAGGGAGTGAGACTTGCAGAGATCTGGAAGAAGAGTATTTTGAGTAAAGGAAACAATAAATGCACATGCCTCGAGGCAGGAAGACACTGGCTTGTTGAAGTACCAGTGACGAGGTCAGAGTGACAGCAGTGACATGAAGAGGAGACGAGGCCAGAGTGGAAACTGCCAACAAAATCAAAGAGTGTTCTATGGCATGGAAAGGAATTTGGGTTTTAATCAAAGTAAGAAAGCCACTGGAGGGTTCTGAGCACAGGAGGGACATGACATATTTGCATCTTGGAATTTTTCTCCAGCAAAACCCAGCTGCCTTAGTACAACCTTGGAGGAAGAGCTGGAGTAGAGGTGCCAAGCACAAAGAAAAGACAGAGAGGTATTGAGTATAGAGTTATTGCCCTTGTTGATTCTGGAATCTAATTTGAGTCAGTAAGATATAAACACAGGTAGAGACAAATAGAGAGGGATGGGAGAGAATTGTCAATGAAGTTGAGGATTCATGATGAAAAGAATAGTCAAATAAACTAGCAAGACCAAAAGGAGATTGTGATCCAGGTGTAGGAGACAATGAAGAATCATATAATCCTATGGTCCATGGTGTAACCATGGGTGACAGTGACTAAGTGAGAAAGCTAAGAAAAGAAGAAGGCAAAATGTTTGTGAATTCAACATATTATCTTTTAATACATAGTTAAATCTAATTTTTCCATTGATCACACACTTAAAAAATAAATTCTAAAGAACTCCAGTAACCTTGACAAAAACATTACTGTAACTAGAGCAGAGCTCAGAGTCCTAGTTAGAACTTCTTAAAAGCACAATATTCTCGCGTGGTACCTTGTTGAAACAATATCAATGAGGGAGGTATGTCTGGTGCTGGTGAAGTATGGGTGGGTGAGTGGGTACGTAGACTCTAGGACTCTTGATACTGTTTAGGTGGCTCATAGCCAGAAAAGTTTGAAAATTGGTAAGTTATTTTACCACATTCATTTAATAAATAAATTCAGTGAGACCATTTAATGATTTAGATTTGATGATTATTGATTCATCTACAGAGCTTTGTCAAAATACAAATATCCAGTTACCACCCTGAACTTCATGTTTCAGAATTTTTGAGGGATAAAGTCCAAATATGTTTTTTATGTATTTATATAAAGCTTCATGGATAATGTATAGCCAGAATTGAAAAACCATTGGAATAGCATTTAATGGACAGTTACTGATTTTGCCTGCCCTATCTGTGGACTGCTTTTGTGGTCATAGTGACCTGACCCTAGGACACCATCACAAACCCATTTCTTGCCTAGGCACTTTTGATAAAACTGATCCCACTCATAGCCTCAAGGAAAGCAGGTTATTCTGAATTGGGTGATTTGAGGCTCACCCATTTCTTCCTATAGAGATTGCCGTAGGGATGGAGCAGGACCTAAATCAAGGTGATTATTTTCCAATCAGAGTTAATTCCAGGACTTTTGCTTCACTCATAAGATTGTGTTATTCTTGTTTCTTCTGGATTTTGACCTGGGCTGATATAAGCAAATGCTGCTGTCAGTGATTTCACCAATATGAAGAAAGCCTGTCTGAAAAAGGAGCCAGAGAGGAAAGTGGAGGCAACATAAAGACCCATGAGTCCTGCTCACAGCACTTGCTGCACTGGACTCAGCCATTCTTGGCTTTGTGTTACATGACCCTACATTCCTAATTTGCTTAAGTAATTTGAGTTGAGTTTTCTGTAACTTGAACCTGAAGATTAACAAGATCTACAAACTGGAGTGTTGTCTGTAGGGGTGCTCAGGGGTTCTCCCACTTTCTAATACTCTCCTCACTCCAGGTTATGTGGTTTCATATTCTCAGATAGACTTTTTGCCATGTTGGCTCAGGAAATATATATTCAAAGAATCTGGCTCCCATTAGAGGGATACAAGAAAATAGAATCAGATAAAGATGAGAAGAAAATTGATTATCTATGAGATTATGATCTCTGGTAATCCCTCAACATGCTTAGATGGCTCAGTTCCTATTTGGGCCTGGTTAACAGTCCTAAAGAATCAAGGAACAAATGTATTCATTCAATAAAAACTATTTGGGATTGTGAATGTTAGAAATAATGGACTTGAACATTATGTTCTAAACTCAGGTTTAAAATATGATATAAGCTAGACATAATTAATCTAAGATTTTTTTTCTGTGTTGGCATGTTTCTTACATGTTTGTTCTTTATGCCTTTTCCCAATAGATGCCCAGTTTGGTAAGGTCATTGATGGTGTCTGAAATAAAGTGTTAAGCACTCAATGTTGTAACAAGATAAGGAATCACTTTCTTTCCTAGTGTAATTTTGAAGAAATCAAATTTTTGTTGCAGGGACTATTGAGAACTGTTATAATATTAACTTCCACATTGAGCTCCCTGCTTCTAGTCTTTTCTTGATTGTTTAGTTCCTGAAATACTGGAAGGACTTGACTAAGAGATATGTTCAGTTTTAAGGTAATCTCATTCTATGACTCCCAAGGGTAACTTAGTGGAAAGTAGAATTATGCATCCTAGGTTACCTATTGTCCTGCAATTCATCAGGCAAATAGCTTTTCATTTCCATAGAACATTGCTATCATTTTAGTGTCTGTAGAAGAAATCGCTCTAATAATTTCTGTACCTGGACAGACACTAACCAATATTTCATGACACAAAGTCCAACTACCTCATAAATGGAAATGCTAGTCAGTGGATAAAACTTAAAAATGCAGCTGAAAAGTTTTGATATAATTAATGTTCTTTTATATCTCTTGAAAATTGTATAATCTTATGACTTCTGGTGGAGGTCATATTTAACTGCTTTTCTCAAATGTCATGATCGTTTTAGAATACTGTGTAAATACAATTTTGGCATCAGTTTTCTTTCGTAAAAACATTTTCCCTAATAACCTAAAACTCCCTCTGAGTCACAATGTCTACCTTCTTTAATATTAACATGAAACTCAATTTTAGAGAAAAAAATAGCAAAGAACAATTGGAATTCATATCCCAAAAATGTGTGCTAACTTATGTTTTTCATTTTCTTCTTCTTTCTTATCTGTTGTGTTTAACAGTAGAAAACAACACAAAGCAAAATCAACAATACCAATAAGGAAAACACTAAAAAATTGCTGACAGAAAAATACAAGAACACTTACTCCCCGACTTAGTGCTAAATGTGTCCTAGTTAGGATAGTACATAGTCCATTGGTGTGTGGAAACCACTTTCATTTGTCATTGTCAATGGAGTTACAAAGAACGATAGGGAATTCTAAGAGTACATCTCAGCATGCTTCAAACCATCCTGATTTATCCTTTGTGAGCAAGGAGGCACTCTCAACTGAAAGCTCAAGGTTATTTCCTGCATTTAAAAATCTAGTTCAGGGAAAGAATGAAGCTATAATGCAATATTTGAAATGCAAAATCCTGGCAACTAAATAATAGTTTAAAATCTAGTTCCCTCAACACTTAATAAGTATAGAAATTACTATAAACACACACACTTAAATGAATATCTTTAAGAAATTAATTTCAGATTAAGTAAAATGTATTTAAACAATCAATAAATTAAGAGATAATTTTTTATAATACCAGAGCCCCCCAACAAGCCTAAGCAGTGCTCTCTCTGGGTCTTAAGTATTTTTGACTTCAGCCAGAGCTCTGTAGGAATGGGATTACCAGGGATTCATTTGTATAAAGAACTCTGGGGCCCCTTGGGGAAGCATCCATCCTAATCAAAGGGCTAGAGATTATACTCAAAAGATTATAAAAAGAATAATACCTTAGGATTGGAGGAGTAGGGATGATTTGAATACAACACAGGATATCTCATCAAAATTCCCCTCCCATTCAGCACTCCCTACCCCAGAAGTGTTTGAACTTCAATCTTAAAGTAAAAGAGATTGAATTAAATAAATAAACAAATAAAAACATGATTTTGTAATCATCTCAGTGAATTATCAAGCGGTCACGAACATGACAGTATTACTTTGTAGCTTATATTAAGAATTTAGCCAAAACAGGAGAAGGAGACTATTTGAAATTACTGTGGATTACTGCTGCAGAATATCCAAATATAGAATAGACACAGAAGCTTGAACTATCGTTTGAACTGGTCACCATCTGGAGTGAAAAAGGGCAAGGCCTCACTACTCAGAAGGCATCAGTGTCTCTCAGTGGGAGGTAAGAGGAGGAAAATGGCAAGTTCATTAAGTAAATATAAGAATCTCATTCATTATCTAAAACATGGAAACCACCAGTGTTCATAAATAGGTGGGGAACTTCACTAGCAAAAGTACGTGAAGAATTACTATTTCGTGACTATATTGGTACCTTGCTTTCCTAAAGTGGCCTGGGAAACATGCCTACCTTTTCATTTCAAATGGATTCTTCATTTTAATAAAAGATTCATCTCAGAGTGATTTAAGACAGTGAGACTGTAATTGCTTTTACCAAAATGTTTGAGCTAGAGACAGTATTTCCAGGATGTATCTCCATGAATGAGGACATTTTGTGCTTTTGATTGTTATGGTAATCATCCATGAGGGAAAAAAAAGACTGGAAACTAGTGACTTCTGTTTGACGATGACTAAATTGAGTCAAAAGTAATTTTGCTAGAAACAAAAATGGTCACATCCATGCCTCTTCTCTTTCTATATCTGAAAGTGTATGGGTAGCATACTTGTGGATACTAGAGCATGAATGACGCACCACTTCGTAATTTACATAATGAAGAAATCAGCTACTAAGGGAATAACTTTTGGAAGATAATTCAATAGAAATGGTGCATGAAAATAATTGTACATTTTTATAATGTTGTCAATATAGAATATTAGAACTTTTTATGTGTGTCTTTTTGCAGAGGCCTCAATTTCTGTTTAATTTGCTAATTTTTAAATGTAACTTTTAATTTGATATAATTTGCTAACTTTCTTACTATTAATTAAAAAGGTTTTAGTGTTAAATTGGAGACTAACAAGTTCATGTGATCAGAGTTGTTTAAATTATCAATATATTATTTCTCTTCTTAGGAGTTTTTATGATCCTGTTTAGTGTTGACGATTTTATGAAAATTTTTTAAAAATGAAGATTCCAAATGGCTAAACAAATGAGAAAATAACTAAAAAGTAAGAAAATAGGGCTAGAAGGCAGCAGAGGTGGATATTCAATCCATTCCTCATATAATGTTAGGTTAAGACTACCATGTTGCAATTTGTTTTTCATTTCTCCTATTTGTACCATCCTCATCTCCTGCCTTCTTTGGATTAATTTTACTTAATTAAGCATATTGGCTTTTTAGTCCTACCCTTTTGATTAGTTTTTATTTTTTCCCCAGAGATTACAACATATTTCCTTAACTTATAACAGCCTACACTGGATTTAATCATTTCACAAAGTACGAACCTGAAAACAACAGAATTCCATTATATCTGCTGCCCTTTGTGCTATTATTGTCACATATTTTACTTATACAAATGTTAAAAATGCCAAAATCCACAGTTATTTTTTTCCTTAAGCAGCTAATGGTCTTTAAAAAATTGTATAGATATTTCCAAATATTTACCTTTGTCTGTGACTCTGAATTAGTGCTAATTATTTTGGAGTCCCAAAAGACTACTATGATTCACAAGTCAAAATGGAGAGTGATGATTATTACTGTTTTTCTCTTGAATATGTGTCTTTTTACTTCTAGCTAGGTTTAAGATTTTCTATTTTCTTCTTTTCCTTTTTTTAACCTTTGATTTTTTTAGCAGTTTGATTATGATGCTTCTAGATGTGTTTCCTTTTTAGAAGCTATGAGTTAATGTCTTACTAATTCTGAAAAATCCTTTAACATAATCCATTTATATACTTTATTTGCCTCATTCCCTCTCTCTCTTTCAGTGTGTGTATATGTACATGCATGTACCTATGTGTGTATATATATGTATTTATATGTACAGTTTTCCTTTCATATTCATGGATTCTGCATCCATGGACTTCATAAACCAAAGATTGAAAATATTTTTTTAAAAATTGTATCTGTACGAAACGCGTATGGACTTTTTTTCTTGCCATTATTACCTAAACAGTACAACAATGATTTAGATAGCATTTACATTATTTTAGTTATTATAAATGATTTAGTGATGATTTAAAGTATACAGGAGAATGTGTGTAGGTTATATGCAAATACCACACCATTTTGTAACAGGGACTTAAGCATCTCTGGATTTTGGTATCCACAAGAGGACCTGGAAGCAATGTTCCTCAGATGCTGTGGGTCAACTGTGTATGTAAAATATGTGTGTTTGTATGTGTATATATTACATTTTTTGGTGCTTCTGTTTGGATAATTTCTATTGACTTATTTGAGTTTACTGATCTTTTCTTCTGCTCTGTTAAGTCTGTCATTGACCCTGTTAAATGAATTCTCATCATGTATATTATACTTTCCAGCTCCAGAAATTTCCATTGGTTTACTTCTTAAATTTTTTTATTTCTCCACGGAGATTCATTATATTTTTTACCCATTATATCTACCTTTTAATCTTATTTCTGCAACATATTTATAATAGGTATTTTTAAGTTCTTGTTTTCTAATTCTTGCATCTGGATTTTCTGTCAGTCTACTGCAATAAACAGTTTTTCTCTTTTGATGGATGGTATATTCCTACTTTTGCTTATATGACAATTATTTTGGTATGTTAGATATTGTGTATAAAAAAGTAGCAATTGAAATAAATAGTATTTAGCTCCAGAAGGTGTGCACTGTTTCCTCTGTTAGGGGTTGTGAGTTGATCTTTTCTCATTATGAATTAATCTAGGACAGGATTGGGCTGTAGCTCTGCAGCCACCAGTTCACCACCAGTTACAAATGCTCTCAGAGCAAATTTAGGTTACTTCTCCCAGCAAGGCTTGGGTTTTAGGCACTTTAAGACTATACTTATTCCACTTTTCTGCCCAGCCTGCAGTATTCTGTGCCATGGCATATAGTGGGTGGTGTGCTGGTAAATGCTTAATGAACTGTCCTAAAAAGAAAGTCTGATTTGCAGCATTTGCTGATGTCTGTAGTATGAATACTCCCACCATGTGCAATTTCAATCTAGTGACATGTTACTAAATGCAGACGCAGGAAGAGACATACATAATTGGTTCTCATGCAGTGGTGCAGGCTCCATCAATCACTGGATATTCCTTTTTGCTTTACAGTTCCTGCAAGCAGCCACACACTCAGTAAAAAAAGTTCCTTGGGGAAACAATGGGCAAGGTGAGCTAGTTCTGTCTGGGGCTTCTTCAGAGTCTCATCTATAGCATAACCCACAGGGTAATTTTAGCTAGTTTCTTCAGGTCGCTGCAAATTCTCCTGGTGTGAGGTGGGCTTACTTCTCAGTGTCCTCTGACCCCAAGAAATGAAAGAACCTTCCAGACTTTGCTCACATAGGGATTGTCTCTCTCGGGGTTTTGGTCATTTAGGTGTCTGTGCATCTTTATTTCTCTGATGAATTTTTTTAAATATGATTTATAATTTATCTAATATTTTCCTAGTTAAATTTCTATTTTATAGCCAGATTATTTCTTTCTGATGATAACAAACAATATGTTGGACAGAAATTTTCAGCAAATTTGTCTAATGTTTTGCTGTTTATGGTAATTCAATGAAGTTACAAATGGTTTTGACATTCAATACAAAATGAATATTTAATTTTTCATTCATTCATTCACCATTTATTTTCCAATATTTTCACCATTTATTTCCCACCATTCATTTTCAAATATATATTGCTTGTATCTTGGATATATATACTCATTATTAGGAGATGTTTAGAATTTAGTCATGAACTCTTTATTTCACAACTAAGCTTAAACATACCATACAGTGAAACAAATAAACAAGTGAAAGGTAGCATAGGTTTGATCAGCAGTAAGAAACTCTTAAGATAAATAAAGAAGTAAATTTTATACATGTACACAGTTTAAAGATAAATAAAAATGGTTGTTTACCATACAGGGTCTTTTATGAATAACAGTAGATCCCACTGTTACACTGATTTCCTGCTGCTAGAGACAATTACTTTAAACTTTTTGATCATTTTTTATTTATTGTCATTTCTCTATAGCATATGTTTATATTGGTACTTCTTGGTTTTCCACTTTTAGAATTTATCTATTATCTTCCCACTTAGGAGAAGATTCTCTCTTTTCTATTCTTCTGTTCACTACATATGCTAATTTCTTGTATATTTTTGAGTGACTGTCTTTTAAAAAAAATCCAGTCTGTCTTTGTCTTTTAATGAGAGTTTAGTATATTTATATTTAATATAACAAATATATTTGATTTATTTATATCATTTAATTTTGTTCTTTTATTTTTCTACATTTTCTGTTTCTCTCCCCTCCCTCATTTCTTGCCTCTTTTTGGATTAAATTTTTTGTTTCTCTCATGACACTTTCCCCCTCTTCTGCTAGTTTGAATGTTATTAAATCTGTGGCAGAAATAATGCTGTGTTCAAGTCCTATCTTACATTTCTCTTCCTGGGTGCCCAGAAACACTATTTCTTCATCTCTCTTATAGTTACATTGGGAAGTTTCAGGCCCATAAACTAGCAAAAAAATTGCTATTTACTTTCTAGAAGTTGCTCTAGATTATTTTAGAACAAATAATTTAACAAGTCTGGAATTAATATCTCTTGACACCTCAAAAATAATTCAATAATCTTTGGCTGTTCTAATTCCCGTCATCTTCTTCACTGCCCCCCAAAAATTTAAATGCTAATTTAACCCAATATTTTATTTTAGCTTTCTTTTTGTTTAACCACGTTAATTTCTACTATTCTTTTCTTATATTCAATGTTTGTTTAGACCCCCATATATCTACTCATCATCTTTCTTTTTTTCCCCCAAATCTCCTACTTAGTATGAGGTGATGGTTAATTTTATATGTCATCTTAACTGGGCCACAGGTTGCCCAGATATTTGGTCAAACATTATTCTGGGTGTTTCTTTGAGGATGTTTTGAATGAGATTAACATTTAAATTGGCAGACTGAGTAAAGCAGATTGTTCATCCTAATTTGAGTGAACCTCATCCTATCAGTTGAAAGCCTAAATAGAACAAAAAGTCTGACCATTCCCCAAAAGGGAATGCCTCTTGCTAGACTGCTTTTAAACAGGCTGGTTTTTGTCATGCCTCTGGACTTGAACTGAAACTTCACTTCTTCCTGGGTTTCATGCCATAGGACTTTGGTCTGGAATGTGACCATTGGCTCTCCCTTTGGTTGTTGGCTTTCATAATTACCTGAGCCAATTCCTCATAATAAATCTCTCTCTCTTTCTCTCTCTCTCTCCCCCCCCCAAATAGATGGACAGATAAATAGATAAGTAGAAATACATATAGAGATATAGAGATAGATGATAGATAGATATTGACATAGATATAAAGAGTGAAGTTTACTTTTAGGTGTGAGGCTGACTAGATTAAGAAATCCCTACATAGCTGATAAAGCATTATTTTTAGGTATATCTGTGAGGGCATTTCCAGAGGATATTGGCACATGAGATGCCATACTGAGTGGGAAAGATCTGCCCTCAATGGGGGCAGGCACCGGCTGGCAGCCTGGATAGAATAAAAGGCAGTGGAAGGCCAGGCGCAGTGGCTTATGCCTGTAATCTCAGCACTTTGGGAGGGTGAGGTGGGTAGATCACTTGACATCAGGAGTTCAAGACCAACCTGGCCAACATAGTGAAACCCTGCCTCTACTAAAAATACAAAAATTAGCTGGGCATGGTGACATGCACCTGTAATCTCAGCTACTGGGGAGGCTGAGGTCCAGGAATCACTTGAACCCCAGAGGCGGAGGCTGTGGTGAGCCAAGATTGCTCCACTGCACTCCAGCCTGGATGACATAGGGAGATACCACCTCAAAACAAACAAACAAAAAACCAAAATAAAACAAAACAAAACACAAAAAGGTGGAGTAAGAAAGCTTTTTTTCTCCTGTCCTTGAATATCAGAACACCATGCCCTCTGGCCTTTTGGACTCCCAAGACATGCACTGGTATCCCCCTGGGTTCACAGTCCCTCAGCCTCAGGCTGAAAGTTACATCACTGGCTTCCATAGCTCTGAGGCTTTTGGACTTGGACTAAGCCACACTACTGGCATCCCTGGGTCTCCAGCTAGTAGATGGCCTACCCTGGGATTTCTCAGTCTCCAGAATTGCATGAGCCAATAAATCTCCTTTCATCTATCTATCTATCTATCTATCTATCATCTATCTATCTATCTATCTATCTGTATGCATGTATGTCTCCATATTCTATTTATCTCCTATGGGTTCTGTCTCTGTGAATAACCTTGACTAATACACACATACACACACACACACACACGCACTATTGATTCTGGAAAACCCCTGACTAATACAAATAGGATTATTTTTTTCTCTGACTGAAATACATATATTAAGTATTTTTTTAGAGATTGTCTACTTGCAGTAAACTCTTTCAGTTATTTTAATTGAATATACATTTTATAGTCTAATTTTTGAAAGTAGCGTCACTCTAATTCATGAGAAACAGTGTCACTAGAAAGGAATGTCAATATAGACTTATAAGTAACTAAATTTTCAGGCTTATAAAAGATATGATTTGACCATTTTCTGGCCTCTGTTAATGCTTGTTATGAAGTCAGCTGTTAACAATAATTGTAATTTCCTCTTTAGATGGTCTCTCTTTTACGATCACCTATTTATGATGTTTTGTGGTTTGTTCATAATGTTTCTTGGCATGGATGTTTTTATTTGCTTGGAATTTTTTTTTGCTTTAATGTTTTTCAACAATTCTAGAAAATTCTAAGATGTTGCACCTTTAGATATTACCTTCTAGCCATTTCTAAATTGTCTCCTTCTGGTATCATAATTAGATATGTTGACCTACTTATTTTGTCTTTATGTCCTTTAACTTCTCTTTCACGCTTTCCATCTTTTGGTCTCTATGGGTTGTGTTATAAATAATTTTTAAGTTTTAATTTTAATTCTATAATTCTTTCTTTATATTCAATTGGCTGTTATCTCTTATATTTCATTTTTAATTCATGTTATTATATTCTTTACTTTCTGAAGTTCTATTTGGTTCTTGTTTATCTTTTTATGGTAACTTATATCTTGCTTATATTTTCAGGTCACTTTTGTGTCTTAAACCATGTTAGATGTACCTATCAGATTGTTGATAATTTCAAGAATCGAAGTATTTCCTAGATGGCGTCTGATGTCTGTTGTTTGTGATTTTTGGCTATAAGCATATGATCCTTGGAACATAATCTTTGAGAATTCTTGGGAACTTAGTTGAGATTTCATTTCTTTGGAACTAAATTTCATTTGCTTCTGCTAGATGTCTTTGGCCACATTAAGTTAAATTTCTAACTTAAGGATATCTCCCCTACCTGCCAGAGACCCCACTGACAGAATGAATATGGGCACAAAAACAAGGGAAGGAAGTCTTTGTATTCACCAATTTTCAGGAAAGATTCTATTCCTTTCAACAACAAGATAAAGATAGGCAAGTTCCTTTGCTGTCTTTTTCTGCACAGAGAGCTCATTTCTTGTTTATGCTATACAGATCGTATAACCCATTAGCACTCCAGTTTTATGTCTAGTTCTCTTATTAGAATGTTCTAAGCCTTTTCTTTGTCTAGAATTGGTATTATCCTTCAAAACAGAAGTATGTCTGCAGATACTATCAGGCTTTGGCATGCATCAACATCCAGAGTTTCTACCTTCAGTTAATTTTTGGTCATTGCTAGTTCAGGGACTTGTTTAAAATTATTTTAAAATACTTTCTTCAGTTTTTAAATTTGTTTTAGTATGCATATTGTTTGATCTCTGCCTGGTGCCAGGTGAATGATGATAGAAATTTCTCAACAAAGCTGGTCACAATGCACATCATTTGCCATGACCAATTGCACTTTGCAAAATCATTTTCTTTAATCAAAATATGAGCAATTTTTATTGCCAATGATATTTAGATTCAGCAGAATAAATACTTAGAAAATACCCTTCTGATAGTGACTGGAAGGACCCTTAGACAAATTGTAACAGATAAGTATGTTATTTCTGTGTTTATGTGGCAAGAAAATGAACTTTTTCACTTTTAACATTATTAACTAATACATTTACTGTTTACAACAATCACTGTATAAATGAGGTAGATATTAATTTTGTAAAGACAATGATTATAATGCTGTTTCTGATGTCCATGTTAGCTTATTTAGGTCTTTAATATTTTGAAGCTATTGACTACATATTTTATGGCATATTTTGGCTTTGTAACTAACTGGAGATTGGAGTTATACAATGCAAATGACAAATAATTATTTTATAGTTAAAATGATGGATTTAGTAAGCTTAGGCTGTTTAGTGTCTTTAATTGGCATTAGAGACTCCCAACTGTGGATAAAGGCACCAGAATGAATCTCAGGAGATCTGGATCTGTGTCCGATCAGTTATGGAAGTAAATTACTTAAACTTTCAAGATCCCAGCTGTAGAATATCAACATTGTGTTTTTTTCTAAAAGACTAAATTTTTCATAGAAATAAAAGTTTCAATTACATTAAAATTTACATCGTGCATGTATAACCTAAGAGAAAAATTAATAAAAGTAAATATATAAACCTACCATAAAGTAACTAAAATTTCTAATATTTCAATCAAGGATTTTTATCTGACCTTTCTGATTGAAATAAACATTTTACTGTCAAGTTGGTTTGTTTAGTCTTGATAGATCTTATTTGCTGCTAAGGACAAAACAGCCTAGGCATGGGCAGCTCACGCCTGTAATCTGAACACTTTGGAAGGCTGAGGTGGGTGGATCACTTGAGGTCAGGAGTTCAAGACCAGCCTGGCCAATAAGGTAAAACCCCATCTCTATTAAAAAAATACAAAAAATTAGCTGGGCATGGTAGTGTGCCTGCTATCCCAGCTTCCTGGGAGTCTGAGGCAGGTGAATTGCTTGAACCTGGGAGGCAGAGGTTGCAGTGAGCCAAGATGGTGCCACTGCACTCCAGCCTAGGTAACAAAGCAAAACTCCATCTCAAAAAATAAAAAATAATAATAATTTTAAAAATTAAATTGCCTGAAGGAAGGGAAATAGATAGATACAGAAGGCATGATTTTTTTTTGTATGTGATAATACAAAGCTAAAAAAAATTGATACAGTGAATATTTAGCTTTGGATTAAAAAATATCTTGCTTGACTAATAATGAATAAATCCATCAATGTAAAATCTATAGGAGATAAATGAAAATTACTACATTTAGGTCCAATAATTCAACCTCATAAATCTATTTTTAAAAGAACTGAACCTGAAATGATTAAGACATAAATAGAGGGATTTTTAAGTGACAAAGTTATTTGCTTTTCAAAGACAATAATGGAACATAGTCTAATGATTTAATAAAAGATTGGGATTCAGATCATGGGACACTGATCCCTTTTTCCTCCATGCATTTCCTGTCATAGCTGACTTGCTCTATTCCATTCTGATTGCTAAATTGTTAGAGGTTCATTTGCTCCTCACAAAGGAAGCGAAACATAATAATGGGATTGGGCAAACATGTCCCATTAAAATGATTAGTAAATCTGGGAATATTTAGCCAAGAGAAGCAAACAGGTTGTATACAAACTTATACAAATTACTTACTTTTTCTCATTTCTTTCACATTTTATTATTGTTGAATTGTCACAAAAGTAAGTTCTTTTTTCCTCTCTTTTTGATGTATTCTACTCCGTTGACCGTTGCAGCTGGTCTCATGACTTCAAATACCATCTCTATACTGGCAACTACCACATGTGTATCTCTATCCCTGGCCTCTCCTTTCGTATTATGTATCCACATTAAAATGTCAAGTGAACAGTTGAATATTCAACTTTTTACTTGACATTTTAATGTGGATGCATGATCCATGTTTCAAACATAATAATAAAACTCCCTTTTATATATATATATATAAATATTTTATATATAATAAAACTTTTTAATTTTATATATAACAAATTTATATTGTTATTATATAAATAATAAATTTATTTTATATAAAATAAAACAAAAATTTATATATATAAAATAAAACTCCCTTATATATAATATATTATATGTATTATTTACATAAATATATATAATATTATAATATATATTATATATTTATTATATATAAGATATATATAAGATATATAAGGGAGTTTTATTATATATATAAATATATATATAAAATATATAAAAATTGCACTTTAGGTTCTGGGGTACATGTGCAGATCATGCAGGATTGTTGCATAGGTATATACACGGCAATGTGGTTTGCTGCCTCCATCTCCCCGTCATCTATATCTGGCATTTTTCCCCATGTTATCTCTCCCCAACCTCCCTACCCGCCACTGTCCCTCCCCTATTCCCCCACAACAGACCCTAGTGTGTGATGCTCCCCTCCGTGTGCCCATGTGTTCTCATTGTTCAACACCTGCCTATGAGAACATGTGGTGTTTGATTTTCTGTTCTTGTGTCAGTTTGCTGAGAATGATGGTTTCCAGATTCATCCATGTCCCTACAAAGGACACAAACTCATCGTTTTTTATGGCTGCATAGTATTCCATGGTGTATATGTGCCATATTTTTCTTGTCCAGTCTATCATTGAGGGGCATTTGGGTTGGTTCCAGGTCTTTGCTATTGAAAACAGTGCTGCAGTGAACATACATGTGCATGTGTCTTTATTATAGAAGGATTTATAATCCTTTGGGTATATACCCAGTAATGGGATTGCTGGGTCAAATGGAATTTCTATTTCTAGATCCTTGAGGAATCGCCACACTGTCTTTCACAATGGTTGCACTAATTTACACTCCCACCAACAGTGTAAAAGTGTTCCTATTTCTCCACATCCACTCCAGCATCTGTTGATCACCATTCTAACTGGTAGAAGATGGGATCTCAGTGTGGTTTTGATTTGCATTTCTCTAATGACCAGTGATGATGT
>CAUYLG010004492.1:0-17454 GCA_963573385.1 Cacajao melanocephalus
GGAGAGATCCTCAGCATAGACTAGATAAGCATCCCTGGTGATTCTGTTGTCTAACCCATTCCCTTGCCCTAAAAAAACACTTTTAGAGAGGCTAGTTTCAACTTATTTTTACTTCCTTATGGACCATCTAGTTGAGTCCAAGGTGACTGAAGGCTAAGCTCATCTAAGTGAAGACAGACTTTTTTCCCCCAGAAAACTAAAAACCAAACAAATTCAACTCTTCGTTATGGAGACGTTGAAACATACACTGTCTTAGTCTTAGTCTGTTTTCTGTTGCTTATAACAGAATACCTGAAAGTGAGTAATTTATATTAAAAAAGAATTTATTTCTTACAATTATGGAGGCTAAGAAGTCCAAGGTCAGGGGCCACATCTGGTGAGGGCTTTTTTGTTGGTTGGGACTTTCTAGAGTTTGGAGGCTGCATAGGTGGAGGTTGAGCATGCTAACATGCTAGCTCAGGTCTCTCTTGCTTCTTCTTATAAAGCCACCAGTTCTTCTCCCATGATAACCGATTGATCCATTAACCCATTAGTCCATCAACTCCATTACCTTTCAATAGCCCCACTTCTCAATACTGCCACATTGGCGATTGTTTCAACATGAGTTTTGGAGGGGACAAATATTCAAACCATAGCATACACAAAATAAAGAGAATAGAAAAGTAAACACCCTGTATTCATCACTCAGCTTTAACAGTTATCAGTACATATCTAACCTTATTTTATCCATGTTCCTAGCCACCCCCACCCCTAACTTCTCCCCACAACCCCACTGAATTACCATTATGTTAAAAAAATGAGGACAGGCAGCTGTTTCTTCTGAAGAAAGATCCTGGGCACAGTATAAATCACCCCATGTAAGGAATGGGAGTTGAGTTCTCAAAGCTAGGAGAGCCAAGGGCATGACAGACGGTGTGGGTGTGGCAGGGTTCAACAAAGGCAGCACCTCCTCAGTCTGTCCTAAGTGACTGGTCTACCATGTGGATGAAGGTTCTAGTTCATTAGTGCTGTGACCCTGTCTCTGAATCTGATTACCTTTGAGCATCACCACCACCGCTTTGTGAATAAAAGAGACCTTCTTACCAAATAAATAAATAAATAAAAACAAAGTATGCACAACACAACAAAACATTAACAGAAAATTACAAAATGTTTGTGAAGGACATAAAAGATAATCTTAAATGGGGAAAATGTTACTTTCATGTTGCAAAAAATCAATTTCCATAGCTATGGAAATTTGTCCCAAAATATCTGTAAATATAATGCAATTCAAAATGTCTCAGTGTGGTGGCACACAATTGTAGTCCTAGCTACTTGAAAGGCCGAGGTGGGAGGATCTCTTGAGTCCAGGGTTTCGAGGCTGTAGTGAGCTGTGATTGCATCACTGCATTTTAGCCTGGGTGACAGAGTGAGACCCTGTTTCTAAAAACAAACAAAAGACAGCTAAAATGATCTCTTTTTTAAATGAAACTTTATATGTTGATAGTAAAATTCACATGGAAGAGCAAAATGTCAATAATGGCCAAGGCAATTTTGAAGAAATACCAATTTGCCGTCTCTCCTTGACAAAGGTTTTTATTATTAACAAGCTAAAGTAATTAACACAATATGATATTACCAATATAAAACAGTTAAATGGGGATCTGGCCCGGATCTGCACTGCCTTAGGATATAAAGTGTAACAAGGGGGTCAGGGTGGGCAGCATGGGCCTATGAGGCCTGTGGGTGCCCACATCCCTTAGCTCCCCCCGCAGCTGACTCCACAGTGGTCCTCTCTGGTTGCTGTGTATGGATTCAGGTTCCAGACTGATGGCTACCTGTTCTCCAGTGCTCTCCACTTCCTGGGTCCCCCAGCTCCCCCTGCAGCTGGCTCTGCAGTGGTCCGCTCCGGTTCCAAACTGAAGGCTATGTGTTCCAGATGCTTATTGTGACCCCAACAGGCTGGGGTTACTGCGGTGACCACCAGAACAGCCTTGGCACTGTGGAGGAGCCCAGAGCTACCGCTTAGTCATACTTGGGCCTGGTCTTGGAAGAGCTACCCCGGATTGTGGCAGCACTGCTAAAAAGTATGGTATCAAATTCCAATGGTTTTTCCAAGGGAATTAGTGATATGGGCAGGTGTTACTGGATTTTTTGCTATTCCCCTTTTTTTTGTGGAGAAGTATTAGATCAGTTAGGAGTTGGCTTTATGTGGGAAGAGAGAAAAAGCTTGCTGTAGTGCTTTGTGAAGTAACTGGAAAAAAAATGTAAACTGCTTGAAAAATCTAGGCATGCTCAGAAAGAGTATGAAGACTATGAAGTAGAGTCATCTTTACAGGATAACTGATTTGAGACGGAGGCAGCAGAAGCACAAAGTTTGGAGGCAACCTGTGAAAAGCTGAACAGGTCCATTTCTGAAATTGAAGATGAAATACTGTATCTAACAAAAGAGTTAAAGGAAGAGAAATATAAACATTCTAGACAACATTGGTTGATGGTGGATATTTCAAAAATGATACAGTCTCTAGAAGATTGTCAAAATCCCTCAAATCACAAATAGCTGAAGCCAAAATGACCTTCAGGGTATTTCAAATGAATGGAGAACAACTGAAGGTAGCAATAAAAGATGCTTTGAATGAAAATCCTAAACTTCAGGACAGCCATAAACAGCTTTTGCAAGAAGCTGAAGTATGGAAAGAACAAGTGAGTGAACTTAATAAACAGAAAATATCATTTGAAGACTCCAAAGTGCACACAGAACAAGTTCTAATTGATAAAGATGAGCACATCAAGACTCTGACTGAACACTTGCTGAAGATGAAAGATTGGGCTGCTATGCGTGGAGAAGACAGAACGGATGATCATAACTTGACATTGGAAATGAACAATGAATTGGAAAATGGTGCCTACTTAGATGATACTCCAAAAGGCGCTTTGAAGAAACTGATTCATGCTGCAAAGTTATATACTTTTTTAACAACTTTAGAAGGAGAAAGAAACCAAATTTATATTCAGTTGTCCAAAATTAATGAAACAAAGGAAGATCTTATAGACCATATTAAACATCTTCAGTCTGAACAAGCATCTTTACAGTCAGAAAACACACATTTTGAAAGTGAGAATCAGAAGCTTCAACATCAACTTAAAGTAATGACAGAACTACATGAAGAAACTGCAATGGAGACTTTACAAAAAAATAACTGTAGAGGAAAATTACCAGTTAGAGAATGAAGAGAAGCTTTCTAAAATAGACAGAAAGATCAACTATATGACTGACCACCTGGAGAACTATAGAAAGCAAGCCGAAGATCTTGAAGAAAAGTTGGAAAGAATGATTATTTCTTATCAAGGGCAGATGATTTCCTGTAAGAAAAAAGAAGACGAAAATTGGTTGGCAGCTCATACTGCTGAAGGAATCCTCAATGATTTCAGGAAAGAAAATGCTCACAAGAGACAAAAATCAACTGAAATGGAGTTTAAATTCAAATTTTTACATAAAGATCCTGCTACACTTGACGTTCCAAATACAGGATTTGGCAGAGAGTATTAACCATATGTTGCCGATATGAGAAGAGGACCTCCTTGCCCTCTGCCTCCTCCAGGAATCAGGTTGGGAGTTTCTCCACATGATTTTCCACCAAGAGATTTCCCAGGTCCACCATATGCTCCATTTGCAATGAGGAATGCCTATCCACCCAGGGCTTTTCCTCCTTACCTTCCACCAAGACCTGGATTTTTCCTCCCTACCCCCATATACTGAAGGGAGAAGTGAGATCCCTGCAGGTTTGATTCCATCTTCTAATGACCCTGCAACTGAACAAAAATAATTCAGATTGATCTCCAGTTCCCTCAGAATTGATTCTGCTTTCAAATGAGCCTGCTACTGAACATCCAGCAAGACAGCAAAAAACCTGACAGTATTTGATTCTGTTCCAAAGTAATTTAGACTGATCTCAAGTCCCCATCAGGGTTGACTCCACCTTCAAGTGAGCCTGCCACTGAACATCAGCACCACAGGAAGAAAGCTGAACATTTGTGTTATCTTCCAATGTAATTTTGACTGATCTTGCGTTCCCTTCAGGGTTGACTCTGCCTTGAAGTGATCCTGCCACTGAACATCTGGCACCACAGCAAGAAAGTTGACAAGATTTGTGTTCTCCTCCAAAGAGGTTGGGACTAATACTGAGTCCCCAACAGGATTGACTCCACCTTCCAGTGAGCCTGCCACTGAACATCTGGCACCAGAGCAAGAAAGCTGACAGTATTTGTGTTCTCCTCCAATATAATTTTCACTGATCTCCAGTCCCTGTCAAGGTTGACTCCACCTTCAACTGAGCCTGCTACTGAACATCTGGGACCACAGCAAGAAACCTGACAATATTTGTGTTCTCCTCCAAAGTAGTTGTGACTGATCTCCAGTCCCCATCAAGGTTGACTCAGCCTTCAAGTGAGCCTGCCACTGAATATCCAGCACCAAAGCAAGAAAGCTGACAGTATTTGTGTTCTCCTCAGAAGTAGTTGTGACTGATCTTGAGTCTCCGTCAGGGTTGACTCCACTTAAAACGAGCCTGCCACTGAACATCCAGCACCACAGCAAGAAAGCTGACAGAATTTGTGTTCTCCTCTGAGGTAGTTCTGACTGAACTCAAGTCCCTGTCAGGATTGACTCAGCCTTCAAGTGATCCTGCCACTGAACATCTGGCACTACAGCAAGAAAGCTGACAATATTTGTGTTCTCCTGCAAAGTAGTTGTGACTGATCTCGAGTCCCCAACAGGGTTGACACAGCCTTCAAGTTAGCCTGCCACTGAGTACTGGCTGCACAGCAAGAAGGCTGACAGTATTTGTGTTCTCCTCTGAAATAGTTGTGACTGATCTTGAGTCCCCGTCAGGGTTGACTCCGCCTTCAAGTGAGCCTGCCACTGAACATCTGGCACCACAGCAAGAAAGCTGCCAGAATTTGTGTACTCTTCTGAAATAGTTGTGACTGATCTTGAGTCTCCTTCGGAGTTGACTTGGCCTTCACCATAGCCTGCCACTGAACATTGACACCACAGCAAGAAAACTGACAGTATTTGTGTTCTCCTCCAAAGTATTTGTGACTGATCTTCAGTCCCCATGAGGGTTAACTCAGCCTTCAAGTGAGCCTGCCACTGAACATCCGGCAGCACAGCAAGAAAGCTGACAGTATTTGTGTTCTCCTCCAAAATAGTTGTGACTGATCTTGAGTCCTCAACAGGATTGACTCTGCCTTCACCTTAGCCTGCCACTGAACATTGGCACCACACCAAGAAAGCTGACAGTATTTGTGTTCTCCTCCAACATAATTTTAACTGATCCTGAGTCCCCATCAGGGTTGACTCAGCCTTCAAGTAAGCCTGCCAGTGAACATCTGGCACCACAGGAAGAAAGCTGACAGTATTTGTGTTCTCCCCCAAAATATTTGTGAATGATCTTGAGTCCTCTTGAGGGTTTTGGAGGAGAACACAAACAGTGTCAGATTTCTCCTGTGGTGCCCAATGTTCACTGGCAGGCTCACTTAAAGGCTGAGTCAATCCTGATGGGAACTCAAGATCAGTCACAACTACTTTGGAGGAGAACACAAGTAATGTAAGCTTTCTTGCTGTGGTGCTAAATGTTCAGCGGCAGGCCTTCAAGTGCACCTGCCCCTGAACATCTGGCACCACAGCAATAAAGCTGACAGTATTTGTGTTCTCCTCCAAAATAGTAGTGACTGATCTTGGGTCCCCCTCAGGGTTGACTCAGCCTTCAATTGATCCTGCCACTGAACATCTGGCACTACAGCAAGAAAGCTGACAATATTTGTGTTCTCCTGCAAAGTAGTTGTGACTGATCTCGAGTCCCCATCAGGGTTGACTCAGCCTTCAAGTGAGCCTGTCAGTGAACATCCACCATCACAGCAAAAAAGCTGACAATATTTGTGCTCTACTCCAAATTAATTGTGACTGATCTCCAGTCCCCATCAGGGTTGACTCAGCCTTCAAGTGAGCCTGCCCCTGAACATCTGGCACCACAGCAATAAAGCTGACAGTATTTGTGTTCTCCTCCAAAATAGTAGTGACTGATCTTGGGTCCCCCTCAGGGTTCACTCTGCCTTCAAGTGAGCCTGCCACTGAACATCCGGCACCACAGCAAGAAAGCTGACAGTATTTGTGTTCTCCTCCAAAGTAGTTGTGACTGATCTCAAGTTCCCATCACGGTTGTCTCTGGCTTCTCATGAGCCTGCCACTGAACATTTGGCACCACAACAAGAAAGCTGACAATATTTGTGTTTTTCTCCAGCATAATTTTGACTGATCTCAAGTCCCTATCAGGGTTGATTCTGACTTCAACTGAGCCTGCAACTGAACATCCGGCACCACAGCAAGAAAGCTGACAGTATTTGTGTTCTCTTCTGAAATAGTTGTGACTGATCTCGAGTCCCCATCAGGGTTGATTTCACCTTCAACTGAGCCTGCCACTGAACCTCTGGCACCACAGCAAGAAAGCTGACAGTATTTGTGTTCTCCTCTAATGTAGTTGTGACTGATCTCGAGTCCCCATCAGGGTTGACTCCACCTTCAAGTGAGCCTGCTACTGAACATCCAGGACCACAGCAAGAAAGCTGACAGTATTTGTGTTATCCTCCAACATAATTTTAACTGATCTTGAGTCCCCATCAGGGTTGACTCTGTTTTCAAGTGAGTCTGCCACTGAACATCTGGCACCACAGCAAGAAAGCTGATAGTATTTGTGTTTTCCTCCAAAATAGTATGACTGATCTTGAGTCCCCATCAGGGTTGACTCTGCCTTCAAATGAGCCTGCTACTGACCATCGGGAACCACAGCAAGAAACTTGACAATATTTGTGTACTTACTTACTGTGGTTTTAGATGAATGTGATAGTAACTTTATGCCTAATTAAATAAATTTTTAGTTAATTTAAAATTGTTTGGCATTAATAATTATAAAATCAGCTACTTTTTATACAAGAAAGTTAAATGATAAAGAACAGAGGGCTCAGAAGCAGATGTATGCATATATAACCTGTACGTATATTGGTTATACATTGCCTATTTGGCATTACAAGTAAATTAAAAAATAATGAACAGTATTTAATGAATTATGCTAGAACAATTTATATGCAAAAAATGCAACAAAATGTAATCTCCAACTAAAACGCTATTCAAAAACAAATTTGAAGTATTTTAATAATGTAAATATCAGCTTTTTAATATCAAAGAATGTATAATATTTTTGTAAATTCAGGGTAAGAACAAATTTCACAAATTACATACAAAAACAAATCAGGAAAGTATATGTTTGGAATATTTTATCTAATGGTAATTGAAAACTGTTTGCAGCAGAATTTATGAAGAAATTTAAAAGCAAAACAAAAGGTTAGTGGTGTATAGTTCTAATCCTTAGAAGCAGCAAAGGGTTACAATTGGAGTTTATAATGCACCACTACAGAGATGAAAATAAATATGTGCAAGTTATGCTAGGAGGCAGAAAAGAAAACATAATTATACTAAAGTATAGTCAATCTCTCCAACCATAAGGAATATTTATAATGAAACAATGAGATTTTACACCCATAATTTGGCAAAAGTTTTTAAAAGTTTTGTGATAAGGAGAAACCGGACTTTCACGCACTATTGATGGAAATGACAATTTTATACAAGTACTCTGGAGAGCTATTTGTAATATTTAAACATTTTGAAATGGTACAAATAATTTCACCCAGCAATTCACAATTTAGAGAGAATAACGGTATATTGTGCAGTACTTTTTAAAAAGTACTAGCGTACATCTATTTATGTAGTTATCTTAAACACAATTTGATTAGAAATAATAGTATAACACAATAAAAAAGTTGTCAATATTATGGTTGATGTGATATTGAAAAGTATGTAAAGAACACAACGTATTGTTTTTGAATTAACATAGTAATACTTTTAAATTTGAACAATTTTTTGATAATTATATAATCAATTATGTGAGACATTTTGGTTAAAAATAGAAGGCAACTCCCTGTACTAATTTTTGAAACTTTTCTGTAAGGCTAAAATTAGTTCAAAATTTAAAAATTAAGCACATTAAAAATTATACACCATCAACATCTTGCTTTCTCTGGAGAGCTAAAAGAGGAGAAAAAGAGAAATGGTACTGAGAGAACCATATATTTTCAACAATAGCTGTAAGTTTGTTCTTAAAAATATGAAGCATAGCCGTGTCATCCGCCATTTTGTGAGCAGCAAGGCCTCCACATTTCCTGAGCGTCTTCGCTTCTGCCTCGACTGCCCCTTGACCACAGACACGTCTCGGGATCGGTTCCGGAGTCGCGGCGGTGGCGGGGGTGGTTTCCACAGGCGGGGAGGAGGCGGCGGCCGCGGCGGCCTCCACAACTTCCGTTCCCCGTCGCCCGGCTTGGGCCTCAATCAGAACCTTGGCCCCCTGGGTCCTGGCCCGGGCCAGAGCGGCCCTAAGCCTCCGATCCCGCCACCGCCTCCACACCGACAGCAGCAGCCGCCGCCACCGCATCAGCCGCCGCCACATCCACAGCCGCAGCAGCAGCAGCAGCCGCCGCCACCGCCGCAGGACTGTCTTCCAAGCCCGTCGCTGCTCAGGGACCCGGCGCCGCTCCCGGAGTAGGCAGCGCGCCGCCAGCCTCCAGCTCGGCCCTGCCCGCCACTCCGCTGACCTCGGGGACCCAGCCAGGGTCCCGGCCAGGCCCGACCCCGACCCCGACCCCGCCGCCCGCAGTCACCTCGGCCCCTCCCGGGGCGCCGCCACCCACCCCGCCAAGCAGCGGGGTCCCTACCACACCTCCTCAGGCCCGAGGCCCGCCGTCTCCGCCCGCAGCTGCCCAGGCCCAGGTCTAGACCACTTCAGCAACTTAAGGCCTTGTCACTGGCTTGCCATTGTAGGGTAAAAACCCTTCCCAGTGTTCCCTACCGTTCTCAGATTGATGTACAGAGCTGCAAGGGAGCCCCTGTGGTTATTCCAAAGTTCTTCAGTCCATCAGTTGTCCCGTTACTTCCCTCCTCTTTCTCCTTCATAAATGCTGATTTTATGCATATTTTAAAGCTGTCAGGACACAACTCATCTATATTTTAGAGTTAATGAGGTTACCTCTTCATTTAGTTTTGTTATAGATGTTGTCCAGGTTTTATGTGCTTGTTATCCTAATTGCTGTGGGCTTTTATGTGGGGATTTAGGAAAATTAAAACCCAGTAGCTTCTTGCACAGCTATCTGCCCTGACTTTCCTCAGTTTAGTCCTTTAAAACTGTAACCCAGAAGGTGACATTCTTTTGCATATAACTTTTTTTTTTTGAGACAACGTCTCACATTGCCCAGGCTGGAGTGCAGTGCAATCACAGCTCACTGCGGCCTCGACCTCCTGGGCTCAGATATCTTCCCACCTCAGCCTCCTAAGTTGCTGGAACTACAGGCATGCACCACCATGCCTTGCTAATTCTTTAATTTTTTTTTGTAAGGGTGGGGTTTTGCCATGTTGCCCATGCTGGTCTAGGACTCCTGGCTTCAAGCAATCTACCTGCCTTGGCCTCCCAAAGTGCTGAGATTACAGGAATGAGCCACCGCACCAGGCCCACTTACAACTTTTTGATGGTTTTGCCTCATGTTTAGAAAACATGTGAAGTCCTCACTATCACCTCGAAGATCACACATAATCTGGCTCCTGCTTACCTCTGCAAGTCCACGTTATACCCATTTCCCCACATTCTCTACAGTATGGATTCACTGATTTGTAACAAATTAAATTTGTTCTGACTTTAGATTTTTCACTTGCAGTTTCTTTTTGTTGCTGTCTAGAAAAGTCTTTATCCAGCTCTTCTGACTGCATCATTCTCATCCTTTAGCTCTCAGTATCAATGTCATTTTCACAGAAGGGACTTCTCTAAACACTCTCTCAATTATCACATTAGCTTAGCATCGGCCTCAGTCATTTACTCGGGGGATCTGTGCTTCTTGTCTCTGCAATTCTGTGCTCTGTGAGTTTGGAGATTCTAATTCACAAACAGAAATGCTTCTACCAAGGAACACATCATTAGCCCCATTGATTTATAAGCTGTGGCTATTGTCTACACACTTAGGGCTTCACGTGCCAAAGGACCAGCAGGAAAGAAACAAGAGTTAACTAAAAGGGAAAGATGAGGACAGCTAGAGTCTTCGCCTTTGTTTTGCTAATAGGCTGTGTATAGTAGCACTGCTATAAAAAAACTGAGACTGGGTAATTTAATTTATAAAGAAAAGAGGTTTAATTGGCTCACAGTTCCACAGGCTGCACAGGAAGCATGGCTGGGAGGCCTCAGGAAACTTACAATCATGGTGGAAGGTGAAGGGGAAGCAGACACATCTTACATGGCCAGAGCCAGAGCAAGAAAAACAAAGCAGGAGATGCTATACACTTTCAAACAACCAGATCTGTTGAGAACCCACTCACTATCTTAGGAACAGCAAGGGGAAAATCCACCCCCATGATCCAATCACCTCCCACGTGCCCCTCCTCCAACACTGAAGATTTAAACTTGACATAAGATTTGGGCAGGGACACAAATCCAAACCATATCTGGCTGTGACCTCGGTTGTGTTTACTTCTCTGCTCTCCTTCTCACCTGGAAAATCCCTGTGAAGGGATAAGAAGGCCTGCTTTTGGGTGAGGAGGAAAAGAAAGAAAAGCTTACCTAAAATTTTCTTTTGAAGTAAGATCGCCATCATTCAATAGCTGTTTCTGATGTTTTCAGTGCCTTCTGGGTCCAACGTGTGTGCCTGGCTGAGGACAATACAAACACGAATTCGTCAGAGTTTTTGCCTTTTGAAGCTTCATAAGACACAGAAGGAAAATACCAGCTTCAGGGAAAATCCTGAAAAATCCCAGAAAACATTATGAGCATTTGCTTAAAATGAACAAGAGAGGAAGGAGCCGCAATTTCAAATCACTCTGTCTTCTGTTCTCCTCTCCTCCACTGTGTCCTCTCCTACCCCTCAACTCTCTCTGTCTCTCCTTACTAACTCAAAACCACATGTGAACAGAAATCTAAACACTGAGAAAATTATATATGGTGATAGTTCATTAAAATACAAAGTATAAATCCTTTTACAAAGTAAGGGCTCATGCTTAGAAGAAACGAGAAGACACACGGAAAAACTTGGATGTATTTTACACTAACCAATCAACTCAGTTACTTAAGCTATAAAATCATCCTAGCAAGCACTTTTACTTTTCAAACCCCCGTGTAATTCAGTGGGAACTAAATTTGTCTGCTTTTAGATCATTTGTCAAAATACAGCTTTGTAAGATTTAGTTCACACCCAAGGGGAAAAGGAACCCATTTTATAAGCAGTTAGCATTGACTCACAGGGAGTTCAATCCACATATTGGCGAGCCCGACTCTAGAAGGATTTCTTCAATGAAATTCTAAATTTGAAACCACAACAATAAAGTGCATTTTTCCCTACAAAAATGTAGGGAAATGTCTGATCATTTGTAAGAGGTGTTAATAACTTTCTTCATATCTGTGTGAACTCAAACTCCCAATATATTCAAATCAACTGCATAATACTATTTAGAGTCGTGAATCCTGGACATATATGCAACTGAAATCCAAAGAAGTCCTCACTTACCCAGGCACATGTAAAGGGCTGTAGGGAGGCCGGATGCAATGGTTCACCCTTGTAATCCCAGCATTTTGGAAGGCCAAAGCAGGCCAATCACCTGAGGTCAGGAGTTTGAGATGAGCCTGGCCAACACAGTGAAACCCCGTCTTTACTAAAAATAAAAAAATTATTAGAGTGGGGTGGTAGGTGCCTGTAATTGCAGCTACTTGGGAGGCTGAAGCAGGAAAATCACTTGAACCTAGGAGGTGGAGGTTGCCGAGATTGTGCCACCGCACTCCAGCCTGGGTGACAGAGCAAGACTCTGTCTCAAAAGAAAAAGAAAAAGAGAAAGGAAATAGGGTTGCTGTAGGGGTAGGATGCCAAGGAAGATGCTGACATGAAGAATCAAGGTACCTGAGGTATGAGGGGAAAAGGAATCCCCACTTTACATCTGATTAGTCTGAGGAAAGCACTTCTATGACCCCTCTACCCTGGGAAACCAGGAACAGCTTTTATCTCCTACATAATATGTCATGTGGAGAAAGACTCACTCTGAAGAAAGTGTGGAGAAGAACTGATGAGTATGTTTTGATCTCACAGGTCTTATTATTCTTTGGATCAAGGCTGGAATCCTAGATAAACTGTAGTATGGTGTCCCTAACAGACAGCAAGTGAAATAAACCTGATATTTGCAATTCCTCTGTGAAATGGAAGGGACTAGGACATCAGTGCTTTCAGTCTTCAGGCACTCAGGCACTCACACCACCAAAGAGGAAGAAGCCTCTCTGTGAAGTAGGTGGGGCAGGAGCATTCATTCACAGCTGTGGTGAGGGCAACAGCCAAAGGTGGAACAAGGGTCCCGATGCATTTGGAGCACCTGGCACTGCCAGCCACAGTCACCTTGGAAGTCATGAAGTCATGAATTGAACACTCAAAAATGGTTACAAAGATAAGTTTTATGTCATGTGTAATTAATCGCAGTGAAAGAAAGAGAGAGAGGGGAAGAAAAGAAAAGCAGAGGAGGAGAGGAGGGGAGAAGAGGGGAGGAGAGGGGAGGGGAGGAGAAAGGAGAGGAGGGGAGGAGAAAGGAGGGGAGGGGAGGAGAAAGGAGGGGAGGGGAGGAGAAAGGAGGGGAGGGGAGGAGAAAGGAGGGGAGGGGAAGGGAAGGGAGACAGTGGACCTAGGAATTTTCTATTTAAATGCAGATTCCCTTGTCAGTTCTGCCATCCTGGCTCTGAGAGGACAACCCAGGAAGGTCAAGAGTGGGCCTCAGCAAATTCACAGGGACAGAAAGTAGAATAGAGGCTACTGGTGGGAAAGGGAGGGGGAAATGGGGAGCTTTAGTTTCATGGGTGCAGTTTCTATTTGGGATGATGAAAATCTTTTGGAAATGGATAATGGAGATAGTTGCACAACATTGCGAATGTAGGTAATAGTACTGAACTGAATACTAAAAAATGGTTAAAATGACACATTTTATGTTATATGTACTTACGAAAGAGAAAGAATAAAAAAAGAAAGAGAAAGATTTTTTTTAAAAAGAAAGAGAGACAAAGAGTGGATCTCAGGAATTTTCAGTTTATTTTATTTTATTTACTTTTACTTATTTTTTTTGAGACAGCCCAGGCTGGAGTGCGGTGGGGCGATCTCAGCTCACTGCAACCTCCACCTCTCAGGCTCAAGCGATTCTCCTGCCTCAGCCTCCTGAGTAGCTGGGATTACAGGCACCCACTACCACACCTGGCTAATTTTTGTATTTTTAGTAGAGACACAGTTTCACCATGTTGGCCAGGCTGGTCTTGAACTCCTGGGCTCAAGTGATCCACCCACCTCAGCCTCCCAAAGTGCTGGGATTAAGGTATGAGCCACTGCACCTGGACAGGAATTTTCAGCTTAAATAGGTTCCCCTGGTGATTCCAATGGAGTTTGTGCATAGACCACACTGCGAAATGCTATGATGGGGTCTATGACAAGGACATTGGAGTTGCTTATGGTCTAGGAGTCTGGGAGTCTGGTCTGCCTCTTATTATCAATGTTTCTCAAGCCGTCAGTGACCTCACTGGGTCCTCAGTCCTTTTGAATTTCTTCTCCTTGGTGTCTTATAAATCACTATCTTCCACTGTCGTCAAACATATTTCCCAGGTTATTCTTGTATATAGGACACTTTAGATCCACTATGTAAACTGTCACCTTACAAATTCATGACTCTAGATTTTGATGATTTTTTTCAAGTTTACACATAAATAACTTGGAGAAGAAAATACTATTAGCATCAGATGCCTTAGTACAAATCAAGTTATCACTGGAACTCTGGGATTTCCAACCAGAGCAGGAAATGAGACCCAAGGAAGAAAGGGAAGCTTGGCTATCTAACCCCTGACTCCCTACCCAACCAGTGGGCCACACGCATTGAAAATGTACAGAGAGCCAATTGTTCATGATAAAGAATAGTGAAGAAAAGAGGTTAGGAGCAGAGGGAAGCCGAATAACACAGTTGAACAGCCCTGGATTGAATCACCGAAGCAGATTCAGATTTGCCCCAGTGTTCTCTGTATCAAAACTCCCACTGCTGTGGCCTCAGAGACATTCATTCTGAGTAATCCAGGAAGTCTGTTGATTTCATTCTTGCTCCAGCACTTCTGCTCTCCAGTTCCAGCTTTCCTGGAAAGCCACACTCCTTCTTTTCTCCTTACAGTCCGCATGGAATATGTATGTAGGGAGGAGGGCCAAGAAACTTAACAACAACTCATGTATGGAAAAAGTAAGACTTCTTTACTTAGCCTCTATCTGTTACAGTCTTCCTCATAAGCTCCCCATCACTGGCTAGCAGTGAAAAAATAGTAACATGTCCAACCTGGTTTAAAGCTTAGTCCAATTTGGTATTTTATGTTGACTATTAAATCAAACAGTCCTGCCTCTCAGATAGACTTCCCCTCCCTTGCCTTTCTCTGTAAGGTAGAGTAAGGATATGAGAGAGAAAGGGACCTCAGGGTCTTAAGCATGGTGTTGTCTCTGGGACAGTCTCTAATCATTGTCTCTGGGACAGTGCCCTGTCTACTAGTTTGCTGTGCACCCTGCTGATCCCTGAAGCTGAGGTCTGTAGCTGTTGAATTCATGAGCTGTCCTTTTGGCTCAGTTCTGCTCCCAGCACCACTCCCCTGGCTGACTCAGCCTCACCTTGGCTCCTGCTGGCTGCCCCCTCAAGCCATTGCCAGGGTCTCCAGCCAGGCATCTGGACTGGCTGTCCACTCCCAATCTTCATGTGAGACCACTTTGCCTTCTCCCCATGGACCCATGGCTGCCCCTGCTGCGGCTCCATTCACCACCTGCATCATTCAGATAAACCTGAGGTCTACCCTTCCTGATCATGTTGCAATATTCCATAGTTAATTAAAATTATACATTCTCCAACTTGTAGCTACCCACAAACTGTAATTCTACTTAAATGTACACTTTTCTATTAATATCTGGAGTTATTCATGAGCTGTATCCTCTTTCCTCACCCTCAACCTCCCAGATGCCAGGCCAGTTTCCCTCTGTTACTCTTCTGATTCAGCCTTCTCCAACAAGATTTCAGATCCTCGAGCCCATTCTGACTCGTGATACACCAGATTTGTCTACAAATCAATATTTTAAAGTTTACTTCACTGTTTAATTCACTCTACTACTGGCACCAGGGGCCACTTTCCTATTTGCTTGAGAACTTTCAGTCAAAGTAATGAGTAACATTCATTCACCAAATATTTATTGGTTACCTGTCATGTGCTGACGACTGGGAATGATGGGGAATACAGCTCCTTACAAGATGGATATGGTCTCTGATTTCACACAGCTTATTTTCTCTCAGTGGATAACTGACATTGGCCACCACTGCAGTTACCATGTACATTGCTAGCATGCATCAAAAGTTTCTAGGTCAGACCCCCTCTCCAGATCTCCTTCCCTGCTCCCTCTCCTTAGCTTCCTCCCTCTGCTCTCTCTCTCTCTTTAGCTTCCTCCCCCGGCTCCCTCTCCCTGTCTTCTTCCCTGTCACTGTCTTCTTCCCCACTCCTTCTCCCATCTGTCTTCTTCCCTGCCCATCTTCTTCCCTGCCTGTCTCCCAACCTGCCTGTATCCCCACTTTTTCTTCCTCACCGTCTTCTTCCCTATTCTCTCTAAAAAAAGAAAAGAAAACTTCCTAGGGCAGACTTCTTTTAACTTGTGAATGGGTATACAAGGATGAATTGGTTAATGCTGTTTATATTTGGGTACTATAATAGTTAGGACACTTTTGGCTGTACATCCATGGTATAACTAACTATAATAGTAAGTGTCCTAACTATTATAGTACCCAAATATGCACACGGCAGGTAACCAGTTGAATCTACTATTCATAGAAGGCATATAGTACCTACTATGCATATGGCAGGTAACCAATTGAATCTACTATTCAATTAGAGAAAACTTAAAAAATAGCTAATTAATTATTCATATTTTAAGAAGTCTGGTAGTAGGGTCATACCAGTGTTGGTTGGTCAATTCAGCAGCAGAGCAATGTAGGGGGACCAACTGTTCTGGTTATTCCAAGGCTAAAAAATTTCCTAGGACAGAGGTCTTTCAGTGCTAAAACTGGTACAGTCTCAGGTAAACTGGGATGGTTCGTAACCATACCATATCACCAATCCAGTCTTTGGTTTTGTCCTCTTGAAGCAGCTCCAAGTATTATATCTTCACCCAAAATCTTCTGAAAGTAGGAGAGTGAGTGAATTTCTGTCTTATGTCCCTTTATATGAGAAAGAGAAAACCTTTCCAGAAGCCACCTGGCAGAGTTCTCCTCTTATTTCATTGGCCAAGGATGTATCATAAAACCATACTTATAAATGGATCCATTCTAAATGGATATTAATTATGATTGACTAAGATTAATTAATAGTCTTCTCTTAAAACTAGGAAGAAACATATGAAACACATTAACTATATATCTTACAATATGTGAACACATGCTGATTCTGTTAGAAAGGAAGAAGTACACTTTGGGAGACCAAGGCAGGTGGATCAGTGGAGGTCAGGAGTTGGAGACCAGCCTGACCAACATGGTGAAGGGCCACCTCTACTAAAAATACGTTAGCGGAGATCCAAGATGGCCGATTAACAACAGCTCAGTATTGTAGTTCCCAGTGAAAGCACAGAGAGCGAGTGGACGCCGCAATTTCAGACGAATTTCTGTGGACCACAAACTGGGAGATTCCCGGCGGAGGAGCCACACGTGTCACCAGTGTGACTCTTTTGGCCAGTGCGGCTGTTTTACCGGCACCCCAGCGCAGCACAGTGCTTCTCAGTGTGGAGTATACGCGACTGGGTGCCCTTTGAGTCGGGCTCGGCTGGTCCCATCCCCACAGGGAGAACAGCAATTGGAAGCGCTGAGGACTGAGAGTTTCACAGTAAGCACAGCTGAACCAAGGAAAGCCAAGCTCTGTGGGGAAGGGGCATCCGCCAAAGGAAAACTAAGAAACAGAAAAAACTTCGTCACCAACAAGCCTGACGTTCACTCAGACCCAATCTGAAAGTCAGCAATTACAAAGACGACAGGTGGATAAATCCACAAAAATGGGAAGAAACCAGTGCAAAAAGGCTGAGAACACCCGAAATCAGAATGCCTCTGCTCCTACAGGGGATCACAGCTCCTCACCAGCAAGAGAACAAGGCATGACAGAGAATGAGTGCAATGAATAGACAGAATCAGGCTTCAGAAGGTGGATAATAAGAAACTTCTGTGAGCTAAAAGAACATGTACTAACCCAATGCAAAGAAACTAAGAACCTTGAAAGAAGATTTAATGAAATGCTAACAAGAATGGACAACTTAGAGAGGAAT